>PQWD01010647.1:0-11290 GCA_019425675.1 Leucinodes orbonalis
TTGCCCAGAAGAAAACGTTTTAAACTTGAACAAAAATCACTCAATCATTATTTCGATTATTTAAATCATTTAAATAATAATTTTTTGAAAGTATACTATTCAATATATTTGTGACAATACTTTATAAATTTCTAGGCAGTATAGTGAAGCATGGCGTGTGGTTTTGTTTTTATCGATAAATATAATAATTTACATAATTATTATCTGATATCGACAAAATATTAAGTAAAAATAGATCCCTTACCTTCATTTTCAAATATTGATGTAACCTGGATAATATTTAAATGCTTGAGGCAATTGAACTTAGAACAAAAACTAAAAAATTTTACTTAAATTATGCATCATGACGATCAACGATAGTTATAAATAACGAATAATCTATATGAATCAACTTATTTTGAATTTTATTGTCAATAACATGCGTCATGTGACCATTTATCACGGAGTTGCTTGTCAAATAGGTACCCTTATCATGTTATGAAATGAACAATGCCTTGTTATTTTAAAACAAATCTTTAAAGTTGGTGTAAATCGCCATGCTTGAATCTACCACAGTCACTTTTAGTTTTTTTGTGACTTATCGCTGTTGGTCGCAGTGCCTTAATAGCTTCACCGGACTAATTAAGCAGCCCGATGCTCTCAGCAAGTTGCTATAAATAACACGTAGGTATGCAAGTTGCGTCCCAGTACTTAATTTGGGCTAGTATACTTAGTCTACACTTACATACCCTCATAAAAATACTAGGCTACTAACCTTTTAAGATGTGTGCTAGATCGATCGTAAGTTGTTTACCCTCGATGAACAGTGGAAACAGTAAGCTATAATGATATTGATGACTATTTAAATCTTGTGATAGACTGGAAATTACTGAGTTCATAACTCTATTTTAACCAATGAGTAATCGTTAATAATTGTGTATTGAGATAACTATCTGTTATCGTAAAATAGGTAAATGAATCATTGTTCATATGCTACGTATTAATATCTTATGTTTTTAAAAATAAAATACGTACTTTGAATTTATTTATCTTAACCTTTAATTTAAGAAGTAAATCGATAATATTATCGACATGGCACTCACTAGTTTGCAATACAGAGCGGACGAACTCACATATTTTATTGTGTGCAATTAAAATTATTCCCTTCCTTATTGATTTGGGAGTGAGTTAGTTTGAAACTAGTGCTGCATTGGCCGATAATTCATTTCCTGCGCTTTGCAGTGATAGGATGTAATTTGTTTATGAATGCAGCGGGTTTTGAGGTTAGATTTTAAAATGACAAATTTATTTTTATTAATGTATTTTTATATTAAATATTTAATTATATCTGAAGTATAGGGTGACAGATTAAAAAATCTTTTTTTAAATACATAAATTAATAAAATCTTATTTATTAATAGGTAGAATTTGTTGAAGGTAATTCCGGTAGAATAAGACCGAGATACCTCACAAACCATAGTTTTTCTACCAATAATTTTTTCCGCTAATCTTCAAACGGTTTTGCCTTTACCAAAGATAGCTTTTTATTATCCCATTGACATACATATGCAACTTATATTTTCAAAGTATCCTGAGCCCGAATGCGTTTAACCATCAGCCACATTCTATGTTAATTGACAGTAATTTCACGCAGGCTTGCTCCACAGCTAATGAGTTGGTTGGCGATAAGCCGCGATAACGGGCGATAACGTGCGATAAGCGGCGATAACGCTGGTGGTGAACAATAATATTTGATCGAGCTGTTACGCCACCCTTGCGTTAGAAATCACTCAGCGGTTGCAACCGATCGACGTGGTCAGGGTATTTAAAAAGTATTGCCATTTTTTTTTCGAACTGACTACTGCTGTTGGCCGCAGATGGCCTTTACAGCTTCACTGGGCAATTGGCGAACGCAGATGGCTCTCAGCCTTAAAATTTACGAGCTTAAGAGTGTCCCCGAATGGAACTCGGACCAAGGGTCATTGGTCTGGTGCAAATCTCAACACGTGCCAATGTCTTATAGAATTTTCGAAATTATATCTACGTTTATCCGACGCGTTTCAAGTGAAGGAAAATATCGCGAGGAAACCTGCGGGTCCGCCTATGAAGAGATTCAAAAGTTAGCGTGATGTCGGTCAATCTACACTGGGTCCGCGTGGATGACTACGGCCTATTCATCCTTTACGGGTAGGTTCGTGCCCCTCGGTGGGGATGAAGATCTGATGATGATGTGTTATCAAATTCAATTAAAATTAAATGACATAACCCGCCGGTGGCAGTGGGCTGGTCACGTATGTCGCAGAACCGATGGCCGTTGGAGCAGACGAGTGCTGGAGTGGAGACCGCATCTTGGCAAGTGTAGAGTCGGATACCTTCCTATGAAATGAAATTACATATGACTGGCGGGGATATCTGTCTTCGCAAATAAAAGATATTCTTTTGTTTTTTTTAATATATTAATAGTGTACAAGACGGTCAGAACGCTCACCTGATGGTAAGTGATACGTCGAACCATGACAGAGCGGCATTGAAGGAGACTAACAACTGATACACAGTTATTTTGTTCCATCAACACCGCACTGCGCTCGACACCCGAGACAACAGTTGTTAGGTCTGTTATACCCGGTAATTTCACTAGCTAGTGTCCTCATCTCGAAACACATAAGTGCATAACACTCCTGTTTCACGGGACGATACCTGGCACTGCGTTGTACCTACCTAGAAGACTTTTGTGCTATTTATTGTCCTATATCCTATACTATATTTGTCTTACAAACAAAATCAATATACGCGAAACCGTTAAGTGAATGCATCCGATGAATCAGTTTCCCTTAAAAACCGGCGCACACGCACCGATGCCGTTACCATCTTAGATCGCAACGATCCCCGAGTTGCAGTCGCATCACGCGTACAGCCTTACCGATACCAACCTTAACATCAGCATGTGCAGCCAATATTAAACTTTGTCATAACATGTTACGGTCCAAAATCGAGTATGCGCAAATTGCAAATGGCCGCCTATTGCACTGTGTTCGATTTACAATCTAAAAACTGTAGTTTTACAGTCGATATTCTTTTGACTTCAATAAGTGAGACAGTCGAGTTTCAATGTTAAAATCCAAGTGGTAAGATTGAAAATGTATTGGTCACTGATGTTAATGACAATGGGTGCAAGTAAGGTGCGTCTGCGAAATCAGCGCCACAATTCTACTAATTTTCTCAACTAATGGTAAGAAAACACACTTAATGACTGTAAATTTAGTATTCCATGTACTGGACTTCAATGTAAATGTTCTAAAATGGTAATTATATAGTACAATGAATGAAAAGTGTAACGATTTTAAAATCTACCATAAAACAGAATGAATTTGTTCAATTTTATACTATTGAGACACAAAAACTGCCTCCGCGGTCTATACTATAGACTAGTGGGCACAGCGTATGCCTGAGCCGGTGGTCGTTGGTTCGAATCCCACGGGGAACGTCATTTGGTGCGATTTTTCTTAGTTTGGTTAGGATATTTGCAGGCTGAATCACCTGATTGTCCGAAAAAAAAGATGATTCCGTGCTTCGGGCGTATACATATATATATAATTTAGCGTCAATACCAGCAATAGTCGTAGACTGTGTCGCAGATATTGCCGCCCACCTCACAATTGACGAGCGTTTCACATATTACGTAAATTCAAGGAACATAAACGTATAAAGTTTAAGCTGCGTTGGGCCCGCGTGGTGTGTTACGGCCAAATCCTTCCAAAAGCGATGCTGTGTGGGAAGGCCTGTGCCTGCAGGGCGATGATAGGCTTATAATGAACTGTCCTAATCCCCCCCAAAGCTATGATGTGCAGGCAGGCCTGTGCGCTGCATTGGGCGATTATAGGCTAATAATGAACGGTCTTAATGGCGCGTTTTAAATTTAGCAGAATTGGGACCCTGCATGCGTGCGTGCGCGATAGCCCGCGATGGGCGGCTAGACGTTCGTCAGACGCATGTCGTGGAATGCACTTGCTAGAAAGGAAAGGTGATCGAGTACCGGGAAACACGATTTGTAGGTTTCACAGGTGATGTCAATGAATATTAATAAATAAATAATATCCCAGACATATAGTGTCACTAAACAATTGATAAACATACTTATATACATATTTTTTAACATACATATTATACATAGAAACGCCCAGAACATAACAAACAGACATGTTCATGCTCACAAATGTTTGTGATGCACGGGGATTGAACCTTAAACCCTTCGTGTAGTAGTCGACATCTTGACCATTACACCACCTGGGTCGTCATATATGTAAGTACACGCTTGATATCGTTTGAGACTGTGTTTAATGACGACTCAAGACGTATTCCCCGCAAACGCCCGAAGCCGACGTTTAGGTTCCACTCCGTGACGCCCTTAGGCTCGTGTAAATTTTTAAGGTTCAGAGCCATCTGCGCTCACCAATTGCCCGGTGAAGCTGTAAAGGCAATATGCGGCCAATACCAGTAGACAGTAAGCACAAAAGACCCAGGGCGAAATAGTGACAAGTCGGCTTTACCCGAAGGGTTCCAGGTTCGATCACGGGGTAGCACAAATATTTGTGCTGCGGCTAACACCAGTAGTCAGAAAAAAGTCTCAGGGCGTAATGGCGAGAAGTCAGCTATTATCTAAGGGTTCCAGGTTCGATCACCGAGCAGCATGAACATTTGTGTGCATGTCTGTATGTTCAGGGTCTTTTGTTCGTACTTACCTGTGTATTTCCTAGTATAAAATTACATAGGTACGTAAATTTTATGTGAGCTTGATTAATTTTGAGCTACATGTGAATGTTGGAGGATATATAATATGAAATTCATAAAAATATTGATGTGTTTGATATTGAATATAAGGTATTAGTAAAACAATCGTGCATCGTGTCTTCCTCGCAAATTTATCAGTGCATCAATGACTCAACGATGCACCGTTGACTCACGTGTGTGCATTTTAAATTGAGTACCGACAGTTTTTGTAGTTTGTAACTGTAAGACCTATTTTCCTTGTTGCAATAGGAATTTACTTTTGCCGAAATACACTTCAAATCAATATCAATCAAAATACTTGTTTTTGCATTAAGCTATTGAACAGTGCAGTATGTTTTTACAAGTTAATAATCACGTAGACTGCTCGAGAGAGCCCACGATCTGCCAATTTTAAAATAAGCTCTAAATTAAAAATTTTGCACATTTTCTGCTTTATGGTAGATTTTAATTGGTAACACCATTAGATAATTCATTCTATTATAATACCATTCAAGTTTTAACATGAACCGGAATACCAAATTTTACAGTTGGATTGTAGTGTCTTAATAAAATAAAAATTACATTTTAAATAAATTAATGAAAGTGAGCCCAGGGGGTTACCGCAATCTCTTTAAACAGTATGTTATAATGATACGTCAGTATTTTTGTACCAAAAGAAGAAGTAATATTATTGTAACACTGTTTAAAGAGATGGCGGTAACCCCCCTGATCTGATCGTAAGTTGAGAGTTTCACCTAATAATAAGTTTTATCAAATCAACATACAAAACATCTTACCAGGCGTCTAGTACCCAGGCCTCAGGGGTACCCCCGCTGCAGGGTGCGGGGGCGGGTCAGATATTTCAATCGTCGGTCGGATATTGGGCGAGTCGTGACGACGCATACATCGCGGATCTCGCTTTTCCGCGCGCCTGTACCGCCCATATCTTAATATTGAAATCTCGTGTGTGCCCCTGAGTTATGATAGCCCTTTATGGGGGGACGCGGCCGAATCTGAGACACGGGATTATAAGTTTTGTATTTTGTAATTTTGGCAGTTATAAATTATAATGCTGTGCAATTCAAACTATGACAGTCTAAATAAATAAATGATAGATAATAGCACAGATTAAATAATACTTATAACAACAAAATTAAAAAAAACAATTGAATGATCAACGCGGGATATAAAGACTCTGCCTTCTTCTCAATTGAAATAAGTCAACTAAATTAAATGTATTGGGTTTTGTTAGCTTTCTTTACCACCTACTTTCTAAACCACGAAAAAATTGTCTCAGCAGAAAATGCAGGGCTCTTTCTAAGGACAAATCCGATGTTGTACAAATAAATTTTACTTTTTAACATTTATTACCCCTTCAATCTATATTTGATCAAGATCTCCTTAACTGAACTTCTAATGAAAATCAATGACGCAAAATAAATTTTCTTTTAATATCTGACGCTGTATCTACATTTGACTTATAACTGATGTACAGTCACGATCATAACTGCTATCTAAGAATAAATAAACGGCGGACAGTGCCGCCACCATGCGGCCGCAATTTCCTATCGCGTCTGTCAATGTGACATGTCCCACCGCATGTTTATTTATTTTTTCGCCTTCGATCACTATCGGAAAATTGATACTTCAGATGCTGTATTTATATTCAGCACTGTCCATCCAATATATTTTTGCTCATACAAAAATGAAGCTACCGTAATTCATCTTATTTTGGAAATAACCTAACAGGTGCTCCTTTAAAGAAAATGGTTTATTATAATAGTTTCAGCTTTGATTGCTGTACAATTGTAATCAAATCTTTTAACTTTAGTTTCTTAGCGTGTATCCCCTTGGGCTGAATGTCAATTTAATATTATCACATTAAAAAAGTTTATTTTATATTGATTACATTTAATACTTATATAATAACAGCGTTAAATTTCCTGGAAGTAACATTGTTACGTCCATGTTTATTTCAACTATCATCTGTGATCAATGGTTTAGAATTCGCACACGAAATAATTTGGAATTGGAATTGAACGAAACAAAGGAGCATCATTCAAACGAAGTGAACGATTCAAATGAACAAGTGAACGGGTAGATTGAGTAAACAATATCTTATTTTGCTATAATCCAGGGCGGGAAGCTGTGCTAATTTCCTGGGAGAGATGGGAGCACCGTTTACCGTTCGCTATTTTAAATGGCGTTTATACTTAACGATTGATACGAACGAGTTTTAAGGGGAAACTCCTTCGAGTATAACACATGAATAATATTCAAATGTATTGAATTTGTAACCCTTTTTGATACCTGAATACTAATGATATTAATAAATGTTAAAGTGTAATGTTAGGTTTATTTTTCTTTTTTAATGGTTTATGTATTAGTAACAGAATCTGTAAAGCACAAGGACTAGGAGCAAAGCATTTCTATCATGAGCATGACTTAATAAGAATTATTCTCCAATCTATTGTACAATATGTAGTTTTCTTGATAAGTTACAATTCCTTTATGAAATGACAGAAAAAATCCGACGGTTTATTAGAAAAACTAAGTTATATGTTATAAAAATAATTGTTATTGTAAGCTATCTTACTAACCTAATTGAATTGTATTTCCTTATTTTTGAGGTAAGATTTATATGTTGTGTATTATCTTTATATAAATCAAATTTGAGCATCTGTTTGTAATATTGTGGAAAAACTAAGAATACTTTTTTTTTAGAACAAACATTTTTTTGGAATATAAAGTAAAGCTCACGTCCCTCACGCGGGCTGCGCCCCTTAGGAAGTGTTTTTAATAGTTAGCTGACACCCTGAATAAACACATAGGCTACGTTTTACTGCAGTAGAATATATTATACTGCGAGTAATACCGCGGGCCACTAGCTGCTAATAAAATTTGCTACTGGCAAAAATAAAATCATGTCTGATCGGATCGCCATCGTGTCGTCCGGTGTACAGAGTCACTCTCACGCGCGACTAGGTTTAACATTAACACTTGTTTCGTCGCAAGATGTCGCCACGGCCGATTCGTTTCGACTCGCTTTTATTTATCTACCGGATTTGCGACGGGAAACGAAGGGGTGCCTTCTTTGATAGCTTTTGTGTGAGTGAAAACTGAATATTGTTTGAGATTAATTTTAAATGTCCCATCTAGATAAACGGTATTGTGTTATATTACTGCTTTTGAATAACAGTGTGGACTTTTCAATTTTTTTATTAATAGTATATACTAAATAATGATATTTGGTACTTTTTCTATTATGCTTAAGTAATATGATTAATAAGTACTTTGTTTAAATAAAAGTAATGTGTAAATTGTACTGGTTTCCACGGAAGAACAGCGTAGAGATGTCTTGCAGGCACCTCTACATTATAAGTTGAGTGGCGACCAATTTAGTGTTATTGTTTAACTTTAAATTATTAGTCTAAGTACTTATGGTTGATTCCTTTTATATGTACATGTTCCTATGTAAAAACACTAAATAAACGGTTTATTATTATTATTCAAAGGGGACCCGTTATTGTATATTCCATTTTTGGTTCTAAACAGGTAAATAAAAGGATTTCGAAATAAAATCAGTGGCAATTCGAAATAATTTCGCTTATAGGTATTTTGTAGGATTAATTATGAAGTGTCCATAACATAAATTTTATGCAAACAATCAATCTTTCAATTGCAATTAAAAATACAAGTAAGTATATATTGAGTTGAATTCGTATCTTGTGGGACGTGGTCCCAGCATACGCATTTTGGCACACAAGATACAGTTTTCTTCGGAATTCACCAGGGCCCCAATGAATTTCTAAGGACCGTCCCTTAGAAATTCATTGGGGAAGCCCTTAATCCAATCCCTAGCTAACAGTGTTGGTATATTCTCAAAAGTCTTAGTGTCAAAATATATTCAAGCATACAATTACCTTAACTCGACTACTCCTTTACACAAAACATAGGAACAGAAATTGGGTCATATCTAGCGTATTCATTTGTTTTATTTACCGACCAAACTTCATCATCACATTCATCAATTAGTCGGCGCGGTTAAGTTGCGAAGACGCAGAAGCTCTTTGTCTCGATCGCCGTTTCTGCAGCCCGTTCATTTCCGGAGCTCGCCTCGTGTCGAACCCGTTGCATGGTGCAAAATGCGGGAGGTAGCGGGTCAATGGACAATATCAATCATGCAAAGGCCGCGAATCTACATCAAATAACAAAAAATAATCAGTCTTACTGCAGGGCATAGGCCTCCCGTTCCCAGGTGATTGGGCCGTAACTTACCACATAGGCCTAATATGGATTTGCGAGGCTATTTATGATCATTTGATATTAACCCAGATCCAAGCATAACGTTACCATTTGGCTGTTTAATTTTAACGTTACAGTTTTAGACTTAAGCTCAAATTATAATAATCTTTAATCGTTCAGAGCCAGGTTAAGGGTAAGAAAATCATCCCTGGTGTTGTCAGAAGTATAACACGTCATATCAACCATAGATCCACGTCTATAATTTTTTCCCCCATTGAGGGGAAAAAAGAAGATTTTGAATCCGAACTCGTGTCGTAGGTCTAGTAAGTGTTGGCATGCCAAGAGCCTTGTATTTGATCTTCAGGATGCGTTACGGGCTAGCTAGATTTGTTAAAGTTACGAAATACATGTATGTGATCCATAACATGTTATACTTAGCCAAAAAAAATAAGCATAAATGTATGCGTTGAGGAAAAGGAACAACATAGTTTAGTAAATTTGATATGTCATGAAAAGCAAATCAAAGAAATACTATTTTTAGATAAAACTATACGATATTTTAGGAACAAAGCATGTTCCTAAAATAGTTTCCTGTCTTTGACAGTACCCGGTATAGCGTAGCGTAAAGCGGGTGACTGTCACCATAGCGTATACCTTGTACCATAGACAAAGTTATAGCGCGGGATAATCACATTGTTTTGTTTGATTCATTGCACTTTGCATTCATAAAGTTTGTATTTATTGTACTTCTTGCTTGTATCGGATATTCGTATGGCATTATTTTATTATAGTCATGTAAAAACCTTATTTTGGTTTGGTTAAAAATACATTTAAGTACAAATAAATAAATAATATCCACTGTCATTTACACAGCGCTATCTAGCCCCAAACTAAGCATTAGCCTGTAATATGGATTCTTAACAACGGATAAACATACTTTTTTTGTAAATACACATATACACATACACATCCAATATTTATAATATTTACAAAGTGTATTAGCTGGTGTCGGTGTATCGGTCGGTGTTTGTGTCTGCAGCGACGCCATTGGACTCTATCTAGAAATTTGGAACTTCTACTGTATCTTTTAACCATATTTTTATGAACAATAATGATTTTTATTTACATTTGTGTTTTATCATTATGTAAATATTGATGATATATAAAAAAATCTAATTCAAAATAAATCTAATTTATAAATCTAATTTCTTTGCAGGTAAGTTAATCTACTAATATTTTTCGAGTGCCACTTCATGGTAAGTACGTCTACAGGCCCGAAAAATGCAGTTTGCATTTTTATTTTTTTAAGCATGTTGAAATAAATATTATTTTTTTATTTTTGTTGACAGCGGTTTTTACATAATTTCACGGCTCGGGCGATGTTTTTTTTTTAGATTTTGTTCCTAATATCTATGGCTCTGTTTACAGATGCGCGCCAAATGTCTTAATATTTTGTGGGTTTCTCATGAAAAACTGGTCGAATTTTGACACACTTTTGATATTAGCGAGACTCCGTCTGCATAAAGACAAAGAATATTGAAATGACTGAGCATGATTCACCACACTGATTAGATCACTTATAGAGGTCCCTTTCCAGCGTATGACGTTAGACCAAGACAAAAGAGCACGTAAGTGAGCATCCCGCGAATGGCTAATCTACCATCAGCTCGATGACGCTCCATTCAAAGGTTCGCCTTTCTATTTATCGGAAAACCGGTGTCTGAAGTGTTAGGGTCGTTGTTGGACATGTTTTTTTATGTTTTTAATATTTTATCGTGTTATTTTAACGATAGACGTAGATTAACTACGTAGGACAAATCCACCGAAGCGCCTTCTTTTCAAGTACCTAATTAGATAAACAATAGTTGACCTTAATGCGTCATAGAAAGGGTACAAAATCAAAAACTCGAGACCCTACTATTACAATGTGACATGTAGCGAGCGACGTTATTATAAATGAAAATTCTGGCCAGTTGCGCGTCAATTAGGCAGAATTTTCATGGGCAGTCTCTTACCGCGGACACTTTTTGAGCGAGATTGTGCATCTGGTTATTTTATAAATAAATAAATATAAATAAAATGTTTATTTCTTTCACATAAAAGGTTAACAAAATAGGTGTTGACCTCCTCCATTAGGTAGGGTAGAGCGGGGCTTGTTGAGCATAGGGGCAAGTTGGGCAATCGAAATATCTCGAAAACTATTCACCGTAGGTATAGATCGTATAGCGGAAAGAAGGAGGCGCGGGAGAGGTAAACATCACGCGATCGCAGTGGGCCTGGTAAGCGAGTAAGGCGCACG
>PQWD01010648.1:0-11713 GCA_019425675.1 Leucinodes orbonalis
GAACTCGGCAACAAGGACGCGCGCGCCCAATTAGTTTAAGTACATACGCAACGGCTAGGTTCACATCCACGCGTTAACATTCCGCTACCTTTTGGAGGCGATGATTTCATATTTTTGTTAACTGTTTGGAAAAGACCTGGGACGCGTTACACTCTGCGGACAGATCCATCATCTTAAACCAGATGATGAATGATCAATAACGGCTCATAAATACAATATATATCAAAAGACAATATACATATATTATATATTACAAATATAATTGTACGGCCATATTAGAATGCATAAAATATTATATTTTACTCATAGCAGTGATATTTCGGCCATTTTCAGTTCACAGCACTCTACATTGGAGAAATGTATGTACTTGCGTAGTTTACATGACAATTATATGGAGGAAAGTAATCTCGAATTCTATGCCAGGAGAATATAATATAAATACGCGTACAACATATTTGCTTAAACTCGAATGTATAAAGTAGTACACTTTTCAATAAAGCAAAAACAAAACTTTATCGTAAAGTACTTCAGATGGGTAGAGTTTAATTACTTAAGTAGCACTGGCTATTATTTAAAAAGAAATACTAGAGGCCCGAATTCTAGAACGAGACTCAACGTTGACAATTACTTAATTGAGTTAGAAAGGGATGGTGCTATTATCTTATAGAGGGCTATCCTTTCTCACTGTACTTAAGTGAGAAAAGGCGAAAGCGTTGATTATCAACGCTTGAGTCCTCGTTTAAAATATGGGCCTTTGATTTCTAAGGAAAATGGATATAACGTCAGTTTTCAGCATTCAGAACTGGTTTTTGTAGTCTGAGCGTTGAACTTTGATCACGGCGTGACCATGGGCCATGGCATTGATACCCGGGGAGACTGCATAGTGGAAGTCACTTTCTGCGATTTTTCCAGTTTGGTTAGCATTGGGCATGCGGGTGGGTTACGGCAAAATGTTCGGGTAGGCCTGTTTCCTGCAGTGGGACGCTATAGTCTGATGATGATGATAAAACATATTATTTCGGTAAAGTTACTCTTGAGGACTATTTTTATCATTTTGCAATTTCAACAATGACATAGTATAAAATTTCATTGTTTTTTTTTATTTCGTGTGCAAGCGAAACGAAAAAATTTATTCACATGATGATAAGTGATATCGCCAACCATGGCGGCTCGAGAATGAATGCTTCAGGAACACTAGATGACGCAACAAATCCGTAAGACTCTTAGTGAAGAGTTACAATATATGTAAATAGTGATTTACAATGAATTTCGTTTAGTGATTTCAAGGATCTACAATTTTATTTGAGTCGTGAAGATTATGAGATTAGAATGTAGAGATGTCATTTTTTATAGAGCCGTATTTTTTCAAAGCTTGTCTAAGTTTTTATATTTGGCGGTATGACATTTTGTGTGAATATCTAAAGTGAACGTGTGTAGGTTTCAAACCCATTTTAACAAGTAATTAAGCTAATGTGGAAAATTAACCAAATTTGATTTAGGATATCCTTTAAGAAGTTAATGGTGAATATCATACAAAATAAAATTGGCTTTAACTTTCTTCACTTATCAAATGACTTAAAACAACGTGCTTTTCAAGTATACAATATTTATATATGAAAATTCATCGTACCGAAGATATTGCTATGCCTTCGCTAACTTTGATAAAAAATACAGTTCACTCTTTTAGACTCCTTTCATATTATTAATGCAATCTCTCAAATAGTATACAACCAATTTATTTAAGAAAAAATGGTGTAACGAGTACCTTACTTCGTACTTCCTAAATCTTTACACAACATCACAGCAATGAAATATAATTAGGGAATAATTTAACTTGAATCATACAGTTAAATGTAAATAAATAGGATTTAAGAAACCGCTCTTTCATGACTGATGGTGGTACGCTTCAACCCTTGTCATGTAAATGTTTTTTAGCCTACCAAAATGATCATAAAAGTCAGGTCTTGCTATATCTACCTGACGCCTTTTTAGGGTCCGTAGCCAAAGGCCAAAAAGGAACCGTTATAGATTCGTCAAGTCTGTCTGTATGTCTGTATGTCCGTCCGTCCGTCCGTCCGTCCGTCCGAATAACACTAAAATTATAAGCACTACACTATTCAAACTTTTGTACGTATATGTATTCTGTGAACGCTATTAGGTTTCATAAGACTTGAAAAAAATTAATAATTTTGCGGTTCCCATACATTGAACTAAAACTAAAAAATTTATCAATGTGTAGATCTTAAAAAATGGTATTTAAAATAAAAATATACCTATATGATGTACATTACCATAAAATCTAACAACAAAATTTAGTTTGAACGATTTCTGATGTGTTTTTTTATCGTCATAATCGGTGAACCACTTTTTTCATATTAAAGCTGAAGTGGGTGCCTAAGTCAATAAAAATTACTTTATTTTATGTAACTTGCTGCTGCGGAACCTCCACGGGTGATTCCGACTCGCGCTTGGCTAAGTTTTTAATTATAAAATCTACAAAGTATTTAATGATAAATAAAACTAGAAGAGAAGACATTAACGTATTAATTTTTAATTAGATATTTTTAATGCCATGCAAAAGATAAAAATAATTATATTTAAATTGAGCCTTTTATTTATTAAAGTGTCTAATTTTGATTGCTTCGTATAAAATACTTATTTAAATTATTCAATAAAATCTTTAATATTTATTAATGAAATAGCTTTATTATATATTCAAGTACTGCCATCTTTTCAAATAGGTTTCACTTGTAGCTGTAGCAGATCGTAACTGGCTAGCTTTTTAATGTTTGAAAAGTAGTTGCTTGTACTACATTATAAATTTTATACAAACAACTCTAGATGGCGCTGAAGAATCATCAATATAATTCAAAAGTCACCAGCTCTACATTTGATTTTATTTAAAATCTTTGTAACGTGTTTATTGTGTGAAAGAATTTACAGAAATTTCCAAAAAATTGTTGTTTTATGTAAATTCACGAATAGATGAAACTTAGCATCAATGGACTTTCGCTAGATGGAAGCACATACCAGCGCCGGATCTTCAATTTTTTTTGGGTGGGGCAAAAATTTAGAAATGCCGCCCCCTCTTTTATTTATTTTTACCTTTATCATCCTATATTATTTCACTAATTTATATAATAGGTCCTCAAATTGATTGACATTTGGACAAAGCTGCAACTTTTTACGCAGCTGTGATCAGTTTCAGAGATATTACATCTCCTTGTCTTACTCCTCGGTGCCAATGATAAGCCAATGGTAAGCTCTTCATGTACTCGGCCTGACATAGTAGCGCTCTCGTACAAACATCTCAACAATTCGATATAGCAGTAGTCAAGTCAGGCACCGTTGGAGGGAATGAAACACAGCCCAAGTCTCGATCGAATCGAAGGCTTTCTCATAGTCCACAAACGCCAAACATAATGGTCAGTTATACTCTCCGCTCTTCTGTATAACCTGCCACAGCGTATGTAATATGTAGTCTATGGTGCTGAAGCCTTTGAGGAACCCGGCTTGTTCGGAGGGCTGGAAATCGTCAAACATATGCGCGAGACGGATCATAATGACTCTGGAGAATAACTTGAAGATGTGGCACAATATCGTAATGGGTCGTTAATTCTTCAATAAGCTTTTAATATCTAAGATAACAGATGTAAAAACGGCAAGATTAGTTTATTTTAGTCATTTTTATAATGTAATGTCGTATGGTCTACCGTTGTGGGGTACGGCTGCCGACATTGATACAATATTTGTGCTACAAAAGAGCTTTTATCTACAACCTTAGACCACGTGACTCTCTTAAAGAACAGTTCAAAGAAATAAATTTGTTTTTTTGTAATGTAATTTTTGTATATTTTTGTCGTTCATAAGTGCTTTTTGTAAGCCTAATTTAAATAAATGAATTTTGACTTTAACTTATCATACCCGGAATATTAGGCTCTCTCCAAGCGGATACGAAAACTCGTTCGCAGAGAATTCTACTATTTCAATACAAGGTTAATTAAGGACCTTATTAAGGAGAACAGGGGGCCCAAAGTTTTCCAAAAACCACTTGGAAGGAGCATTCTGGTGAAGCTTAATATAGCAGATGGCCAACTACTCACATTACGCCAACAGATCCTGGAAGAGGTTGAGAAATTCTATGGATTTGTCGAGCGCTCATCAGTACAGACCGAAGACAGCGAAGATCTACGTGCCCTACTAAGGCACCATTGTACGTAGGATATGCCGGATGTTGACGTTAGCGAAATTAGTGCAGCACTGAAGCAACTGAGAAATGAAAGGGCCCCGTGGGATGACGGTATTACGACAGAACTCCTAAACACCGGTGGACAACCCATCCTTAGGACATTAGGTGAGCTCTTTTAATGCCGTCATCTACCTGGGAACTACACTGGAAGCGTGGTCCACAAGCGTTCTTTAAGAAGGGTGATAAAGCTCTCTTGAAGAATTATAGACCGGTAGCGTTTCTGATAAGCGTCGGTGGCGTCCTTCTCCAGATTGTCCAAGAATAAGTTTACTTGGGCTAAAACTTGACCGGCACAATTTCGGAAGGGAAGCTAGTAGGAGGATTCATTTGGGCTGGGCGGCATCAGGCAAGTTACATCAGATCTTCACGTCGACGATTCCGCAACGCTTAAGGACAAAAGTCTTTGAGAAATACGTCCTACCCATACCAACATACGCAGATGAGACATGGACACTGACTGCGGATTGGTTCAGAAATTCAAAGTTACTCAACGAGCGATGGAGCGTGCTATGTTGGGAGACTCTTATACATAAAATCAGAAATGATGTTATCCGCAAAAGAACTAAAATTACCGGCATAGTTCGCCAGATTAGCGAACTGAAGTGGCAGTGGGTAATGATGTCGCAGAACCGATGGCCGTTGGAGCAGACGAGTTCTGGAGCGGAGACCGCGTCTTGGCAAGCGTAACGTAGGACGCCCTCCGGCCCGATGGACCGACAACTTGCGAAAAGTCGCTGGTGGAGTCTGGAGAAAAACGGAGGACCGGAATATCTGGCGCAAAATGAGACCAATGTCCAACAGTGGACTGCGATAGGTTGAATAGAGAGGGAAAAGGTTTAATCACCTTTCTTGAAGAAGAACACCACCACGCCATTGCTCCTCACCTTTGGTGTCGCACCATCACCGATTCCGGAATTAAAAAGCTTCTGAAGGGTCTTAAGCACTGGCGTGCCCCCTACTTTCAAAAGCTCTGCGGTATATCCGTCGTAGCGGGGTCTAATAACGCTTAAGCTGTTTCATAACCATCCTAACCTCGGCAAAAAGCAATGTCATTAAAAAGTTACAATTTATCAATTATTGGTATTGATATTAATCAATTAAGTTCTATAATGAAATAAGACTACTCGCCTCAGCTTTTTCGAAGTCACACTGGATGAAAAAGGCGTTTTATTTCCAATTTATTTTGTATATTTTCTTAAAAAACGTGGTCGCTTGATGCAAGTAAAAGGAGCTTAATTGTTTATTTTTATTTTTTTTCAATTGTAGCTGTCCATCATGAAAATGATATAGCTTTAAAGCAGCTAAGTTGGCATCAATTAACATAGAGAAATAACTACGTAACTTTGAAATAATACACTGCTGCCCTGTATAGAGATCGACGAGAGAGTTTTCGTATACAGCGTCATTCCTCAGATCGCAGCTGCACCGCCTGCTGACCGTGATCTGCGGGCGCCTATTTAGAACTATGCAAAAAAATGTAATGGTTCAGTAACATGCCTTACTCCGCGCTCCGGTTATCAGTCGTATTTCTATGGCCATGCACTTGTACTATTATTTATTCCGCGGGCAAGTAAGGTAAATGATGAGTGGTCCATTAGTCGGTTTGCCGCCCCTGACCGTGCCGCCCGGCGTGCCCGTCTGCCCCCTAGATTCCGGCCTGGCAATACATCTATACTTCTTAAACCATATTGTGGTAATAGAAAACATAGAGAAGAACTAACAAAGACATCATTGTTGCCAAAAAAACTTTCGCTAGTTCTATTCGGCGACATATAATAATTTAATTGTCATTGCGGGACGAAGATTTTTCATTGTTCTTCAAACACTCATAAATGTATGTTCATGGTTAGGTATTCGTATTTTTTAAATACCTATTTAAAATAAACCCTTAATGAATTACATTATTAATCAGATTAATGGTCTGATCGCAGGTCGTCCACAGAGCCTACACTATCCCTACCCGATTACGTTCATCGAACCGAGGAGACTGATAGACACACACAGCAGGCTAAAGCCCATTGACAATCTCAATAAAGGTCTATACCTATTCCTGAATTCTAAACATAAATACCAAAAGAAAAGTAGTTTTTTGACACTATCGCTATATTATTGTAACCCTAATGCATAAGGAATTATGTATCTATAACAATTTAATGATATAGATGTGAAGTACTCTACAAGATTATTGTCAAAAATGAGATGATAATAAAATAAAGTCATAATGCTAAGTTACAGGATTTAATTAATTCAAGGAGTAAATCTGATATACTCGTACAATCAGTATTCATAAATTTCTACACACCTCAAAATTGGCTCACGATGGAGGTAATATCTGAAATAAAGATCAGTGTTTGCAAACAATTTGAGGGTACCAAATGAGTTGGAGGGGGTTGGTAAAACTCTTATCTATATTACGCGCATTTTAAATATAAGTAAACAAGTGACTTTATGCCTGTAATAAAAATGTGACTTATACAACCGATAAAGATAAAAGTATCTTTGCAATTTTAAAACGAAACCGATGATTGAATATTAAGTCATTATTTCTTCTGTACATTAACTCATTACGTCGTACTTTATATTTGTAGATAGTGGTTAATTTATGTCGTTAAACATTGTGTTATTTGCTCAACTGTGGCGATTCGGGACACAATGAGAAATCTAATGTAAGACGTCTCGAAAACACTTCATTCTCAGAAGCCCGACAACCATCGACTCCCATCCATCATAATCTTGTCGTCCGTCCATCTACTATTATTATTACATGTATGTGGGATCTGAACGTCATGCTTTAAGACGAAATTCTTTGAGCAATGCATTTCGTTTACCAATGTGTTTAGCCGTACTAACATGCGCAGATAAGACTGACTACGGGATTGGTTCACAAGTCACTCAACGCGCAATGAAGCGAGCTATGCTTGGGGTCTCTCTTTTAGGGATTGAGACAGAGGACTAAAGTTACGACAAGCCGCCGGATCAGCAAGTTGAAGTGGCAGTGGGATGGTCACGTATGTCACTGAACCAATGGCCGTTGTAGCAAACCAGTTCTGGAGTAGAGACTGCGTCTTGGCAAGCATAGCGTAGGACGCTATCCGGACCAATGGACCGACGACTTACGAATGGTCACTGGTGTAGTCTGAATGTGAATTTCGGGCGACCGGAGACCTATGTCCGACAGTGGACTGTGATAGATTGAAGAGAGGGGAGATTCAAAAAGGGTATACCTTAAAGTTTTGAACCCTCACCCAGCTTTCAGGCTCGAAGTACAAACCACACCCTGTGCATCAGGATATAATTTGTTCTGGATGACAAAGGTACTCAGGAGATGATATCATTAAAAAATGTAGTGTCGACTACAAACCATAAAGTAACGATTCGAATTAACTTATCAATGTACGAATGCTAAATGATTGTGTGATAAATTCATTACATTACATAATATGTTGGTATACTTTTACCTCTACTAGCTCGCCATCTAAGTTGTAAAGGTCACCTTTGCAATACAATATGCGCAACAAACGTCTATTTCATGTTTTAACGTTAAGTACGAGTCTTTTTTTTGTGTTGTTTTCATGTATGTTGGAGGAACTCCTTACCGAAATGAGATTACGTTATTGTAATTGAACAAGAATATAAATTATCTTCATTTTTCGCCAAATTCTGTAGTATTATTCATACGAGAATAATCCACTCATTATTCTAATCTCCAATGTCAGTAAGGTTTATATTCAGTCCAATCAACTTGTAAACAACTTGTTTATGTCCTCCTAGTCTTTCCAACGAGTAGGAGTACACGTTGGTACCGATCCAATTGCTCCCGCATGAAGTGCCAGCGGTCAACGTTTCACATTACCTATGACTGAAACGCTCTGTGCTCAGTAATCTTAGGATCACTAGAGTCGATTCAGGTCTAATCGTCCCATCGGCCAATAAAATTAATACATTTACGATCAAGAAATATTCCTAACGGATAAGAAATAATTGTCAACTTAATTCAAGCGGTGCCATTATTCCCTAGTCTGTATTTAGATAAAGATTATATTATTATTGTGGTTACTTGAAAGATAAGCATTTTATTGTGTTGGATGGTTGAAAAGACATCGTAGCGAAGGTGTTGACTCATTTCCTCACTGACTCGGATTCTGAGCAAGTGGTTTTAAGTGCGACGCGAACGCAGCAAGGAAGATGCACAAGGATTTAATAGATAGCAAGGTAAAATATGAAAGTATATACTTAACAATACAACAAGAATTTACTTTGCACACAAACAATGTCTATATTGGAAATCAAAAACTCAATGCAAGAATAAGTTACATAACGTATTTTGTTGTTTGTACCTTACCATTGAAGTAGAATCATTATTGAACGTTTACTAAAACAAAAATTAAACTTAGTTATTGTAAATAGTAGAGAAACCTTAACTAAACTATTTTCGGAATGAAGACGTAAAAGTTTACTGATAGTACTTCATCATAATTTATCACTAAAGTTTTGGCTGTTTTGCGACTTTATTATAATATTTATCATTTAAACATACCTACCCGCAATATATTTATAGTTATATTTGTCGTATAAGTGATAAGCCTTATCTTTTCTTAGAAACCTCCTTGACAATTATATCATTTGGAAGCTTTGCAAACATTACAATCACTATTTTATTATTAATACAATACAATATCTTGTTAGGTAGCTACTAAAAATTAATGTTTCGTTTTATTACGTTCTTACCCGGTGTAAGAAATTCTTAATATTTTTATAAATATTGTGCAACATTGCATGGATATGATATAATATTATAAGGTACTATAACTTACAAAATAATATTTGTAAATATATACGAGTATAAAAAGTGTCTGTGCAGCGAAGCGATATGAGAGATCTCATCATAGCCATTTTAATGATATTGAGATAAATAATTATATATAAAAGCTTCATATTCGTCTCGTAACAAATTGTTTATCTGAGCTCGTTTAAACAATAGATTAATGCAAATTAATCTAAAAATCGAACGTACAAAGTTCTTCAATATAATTCATTTTTTAAATCTAAACCTGTGTTTCGTTTTTCATTCAAACCTTCGTAATATAAAGCGAAAAGGACAGTCTGTCGCTTTCACGACTAAACTGCTGAACGTATTTTGATGAAATTTGGTATAGTGAGAGTAGGTACCTAACTTGGAGACGGCCATAGGCAACTTTTTGTCTATTCTAACGCCCACTTCCCTAAAATGGGGTGGAGTGTTTGTATGGACCAATCCGCAATTTTTGAGGTAGAAAGCCAAAGCCTTAAAGGGAGGAAAATTTATTTGGGACTTTTCGCAGTTTGCAAGGTAGGAAACTAAAAATCGATGAAGAGATATATAATATCATGTACAGCATCAACGTTACCAGTTTGGGGAACCGTGTTACCCCGAATTTAACGTGAGCAAGCTGCTATGGCGCGTTTATTTTTATATTTACAACAATTAAATTCCTATACTCACCCTTTTAAATAGTAGTAGTATTTAAAAGCTTTATGCTTTTATGAAAAGGAACTTTGTTTGTCCTAGACAAAACTGTTTTATTATAAAGTACCTCTAATAAATGTTATATTTACAAAATCATATCATGTTTTAAGCAAATTGATAACAGGGAAATGTGCTATGAAAGCGAAAAAATTAACTTTACAATGGTGATAAAATAGGTATAAATCACGATATAAGGGGCCGTTCAAGTTTTATCTACGTAAGCACTATGGGGGGTAAAGAAGTCTTTGTTTTGCTTATTTTTGAAGACATGGGTGTAGGGGAGTCTAGATGATGATTACGTAATCAGATAATAAGTAGAAGATTTTAATGAGTGTACCGAAAACCCATACTAATATTATAAATGTAAAAGTGTGTCTGTTTGTGTGTCGTGGATATAGTTGAAAAAATAGTGACATAGGCTATTATATAAAATAATTGTAAAATATTTGCTTACGTGCAACTTAAACGGCCCCCAAGTATATATATAGGTACATACACAGGTAAGTACATTCTACTGGCTATACAGGGTGACATCGAGACCATTGGCAATTATTAACATAAGACTACTACTTACTACTCGTAATTTAAAGAACATCCCCCAAAACATTTTTGATAAATATATATGGTATTAGGTCTCAATTAAAACATTCCATAATGTGAATACAATAATAGTGCGAATAGATGCCAATGATTAAAAGTCAAGGCAATATACAGGTGCCGTTCGTATAAGCCAGGCAATTGTTAAAACCACTGCTAGAGATTTAAGATTTGTTTAGATTATCATTTCAAAGATAAAAGGGAAAATCAATATTATGAACAATCCTTATGATACTTTCAGCATTGTAAGTAGAATGTTTTAATTATAAAGATGCCGTTGGAGCAGAAGAGTCTGGAGTGGAGATTGTGTATGGCGTGGAGGCTGGATGAGATAAGCGGAGGACGGATACCTGGCGCAAAATGGGGAGACCTATGTCTAGCAGTTGATGCGAAAAGGTGAATAGAATAGAAATTATATTCAAGTGTTTTGGCTCTGCAAAACCACAATCATCAGCAGCCAATGCTAATTGCTATTTAGCAAACGTCTACTTAAGCTACAACTGTTCTAAAACAAACGGTTTAAATATTGTACATACCTATTAAAATACTACCTAGATATTTTCATAGAACATGTAGAGCGTCACAGCTTGTAAAGCAATGTGTCAGTAATCCCCTGCAGAAAATGTAACACTTTCCTCATTCTATTTATTTTTCAATGTAGGTAGTGTTTTATTACTTACATTCGACTAAGTAGTCAGATGTACCAATGAAATTAACGTTTACTTCGTCGTTCATATATAATGATTTTGTAATAGATGCTATACTCATTTAATTACCTATGATATTTAGGCACATACATAAGGTGTTAGGATTTAATTTTTATGTTTACCTATTTTGTTTTCCTGTTCTTTATGCGATGCTCTCTCCTTATAATTTTTGTAACATCTATTATAGGTATCACTAACTATGTAAGCACGAGTTTTGATATATTGTTACAGCCAATCTGTTATGATTACCAGGTGTTTCATTTTAACAGCAGATTTAGAATTAAATTCTACAAATACATTTTTTTAACCAAAGTATAACGAATATATTATACTTGTACGTTCGAGTATATTTTAACGTTTGAGAGAACGGTTTAATGATGTTAAAAAAAATACTTATGATTAATTATGGATATAGTGTTTTAATTATTCTAAATTATTACCTCTCAATAAAATATACGAAAATTCAAATAGTGCTTGAGCGGGCAACTTTTAAATTTGTACCTCTGTCCAGCCATAGTGATGGATTAAACGAAATTGGTTCTATACAAGCTTTAGGTATACTTAGTATTACTGATTTTTATCAGTATAATGTAGTTTCCAAAATCGAAATGATCGATTAATAATATTATGTCCACGCGTGCAAGTGCTTGATAT
>PQWD01010649.1:0-49485 GCA_019425675.1 Leucinodes orbonalis
AATTTACTTAAAGGTAATAATTATATTTAGTTTATAATTATTTGCTAAACTAAACAATATAAAAAATCCAGATTCACTCAACCTCAACACAACATGTATACTACTACATCTACCCCCACGCCGCCCATAATTGGATGGTCTACAAATTCCTACACTGCACCCAAAGTTCTGTGGGAAATGTGAACTTCTCGTGTGAATATGAAGTCGTGGGAAGGGTCACAGGTCACAAGATAATTATGGCAGCGACCGGCGGGCACGCGCTCCGTGAATGCCTCTTGACCGTACTTCGTGATTTCACACTCATTGTAAAACCTTGTTACTTGCAGTTCTTATAAGTTAGGATTTCAAATTTTTTATACAATTTATAGATAAATAATTTTTCTGATTATTGTCTGTAAAAACAGTTATAGATGGAGAAAATATATATAAAGTATGTAGTTTCTAATGTACTTGCAGTACCCGGCGTACGGTTAGTGTTTGCGTGGCTTGACTTTTGTTTCCTTTCTGTTTAATAATATTATGATTCATTATCACTATCTGAATAATGAATCTTAATGTTAAACGACCACCGAGAGGTACGAGGTAGGCCCAAGGAATCTCTTCGTATGCATGCGCAGGCTTCCTCACGATGTTTCCTTCAGTGTAAGAGCGTCGGATACCGTAAAACACATTGATAAACATTATGATTGCGACTCGCAAAAATCAGGCTTTATCTTTATTCATACGAATCTACATTCATTCATACATTGGACAGTCCAGAACTACAGACTTGTGTTTACTATTGTCACTAGACTCTACCACCGATTTGTAGAGTTGTTACCAAGACGAAACCGCAGGCGAACTTGTGATTTTTTTAAGATAAATATTGTACAGAGAATTTTGTACTTTAATATTGATGTAATCTAAATTTCGAAAAACATAAAACGAGTCAACTTTTCTATACTATAAAAACTAAATTGAGATTTTTGTTTCACATTTTTTAAATAACTGTATCATACTCGATCTTTGCATATCTATCCTTAATATAAGTGTATATATTTTGGTCTCGTTCATCGATATAATGAAACTAAATTAGTTAGTGCCCGCGTATTAAACTATTTAACGATTACCTGGAATGCACGAATCGTGAGACTGATGGGATTCCGAAGTAAACGCGGCATAATTTCGTTGAGTTCAGGCCCGTGAGAGAGGATTCTTATGAGAACCAGGCTCGAGCCCGCGACCCGTGTGAGCCTTCGTACATATTTGGGATTCTACGGGAGGTCATGGGGAAATATCACGGTAACAATGTAGGTAAATATACACCGCCGCGTTTACTCTGCGCCATTTTTATTGTTTATTTATGTCTTCCGACAGGTGCCTCAAGATGAAATTAATGGCTATTTGGTTACATTTATTAAATATGTGAAGGACCATAAAAACTTCCGCAAGAACGTTAACGTGAACACTTTAAAATTAAAAATTATCCATTTAAGCATCGCAACTCCATGTGCGGCATGGGAATACATATTGGTTTATTTGAGTATTTTCACAATAAAGCGGCAATTTAAATTCATATCCGTAAATGGTGAGCGACGTGAATTATAATTAAATTTAAGTTTTACAATAATAGCCAAACACATCGGCGCTCATTATACAACGATTAAATACCATACATAACCTGGGTATCATTACTGGTGGTTATTGGTTACATATTTACAAGACGAGCGATCACCGCCTGTTTCGAGTAAGTGATAATGAATTCTGATAATACGTTTTAAGACTGCTCTTTTCCTCATCGATCAGTAACAGTTATGTGATATAGCTGTTGCATTAACCACCCTGCAAGGAGATTAATAACATTGGTACGTTATGGACGAGGGGTTTTAATTCGCAATAAGCGTAAAAGGCATTTAATAATGCAGACGTCCGATCACGTGCACGTCTAGAGGACAAATACATCGCAATCGCAGTAATGAAGCTGGGGTGGAGGGGGAGGTTGTTGACGCGTGGCGGTCACGTGACGGTTTTACATTAGTGCATTGGGGTGAATTTTTACGGAAATTAACATCGGCTTTATTTTGTTCTTTGTAGAAATTTATCTTCTGACATAGATTTTCCTAATTGGATACTGCAACTTAACTTTTTTACGTCACATGTAGCTAATTTTATTCTGGGATACTAGTGTGTAACGCTTAATAGTGTTTATTGTATTTGTTTAAGGATCACAATTATTTATTTAACGTATAATCTACTAAAATCTCGCATAATAAATTTCATATGCTCTCATAAATGGTATATCAATATTATTGTTTTTTATCATGGTATGTGGATGAAGCGTATAACAATGAACTTTTTGTCTTAATCGCTGTGAGTGATTGTGCAATTGCTGCCCTATTCATTGCGACGTCAAAACGAAACTCCCACAGATTTATAACAAAAATTGTGTTGATTTTCCCACAATCGGCACTGTTGCCAGTGCTGGGGATTAAAGCGGATTGACCCACCCTGTACGTGTGTGACGTCAGCCCGCGATATTATGATTTGAGACCAAAATACAGAGACCTCTTGCATGTGCATTATAACTCAGACACAGTTAGGAGGGAACGGCCAACTTATAGTGGGTTGATTGTATGGGGTGTTGTGACACGGCGTGGGAGCAGTCACTATTGTAAAGGCACTTAACTCGCCCTGATAAAGGAACTATAGGACCATTAGACGGATTCGTTTTGCTCATTCGTTGTTGCAATGAATGAACATTGGATTATGACTCGTAAGTGATTTAGTTTGAGGGTTTGGGGATTAGTTATAACATCAACACTTAGAAATGGCACTTATTTTAGTCAAATTATTGCATGGATTTTAATAACAGAGTCATCCTTAGAAATATCTCTTAATCTAACTTGGTTATAGTATAGTACATTTTGGCGTGTGCAGGTATATTATTAAAGATATTCACAAAATTTGCGTTAAGGCGTCAATCAGCAAATTCAATTCGCAAAAAAGCTTACGGCTCACCAGTAGTCAATGAATTGTTTATTATTATTAAGAAATAATTTTAGATCGCTATCAAGTATTTAAAAAATCAGCATATTCTCATGCACTTCACGAAACCAATGAGCCGTGGAAAGCATTATTGGTTTTTTTCAAGGACTTAACAATTGCGTACCGAAACCGGGGTGAAAGCCAGGTGTATAGGGTACGATATCTTGATTCACTTCGTTCTTATGAGGGTTTTATGAATGTTGGCTTTGTAAGAAACGCCCTTAAACCTCGGCGTCAATTATTCGTGACCCTAATTGCAGATGATGCGATACGGTTGCATTGTAAACGTTTTTGACGTTGTGATTGGTTTGTTGTGCTCCTTTACTTATAGCGGCTGTTCGAGAATTTGGATGTTTGTTTGCCTTTGTTGGCTTCTAAGACGTTATCGTTCTATTGTATCAACTTTTGATGTCGATGCTGGTTTATTGTGTAAATTTCGTCACTTGCTCTTAGTTGGTGATTTTCAGGCAACGGTTACGTATTCATTTTTTATAATAAATTTCAAATTTATATTATTCGTAATTTTATACTTTAAGTTTTGAGTAATCTGCTTTGATAAGGAAAAACGCTAGTTAATGTAATTAGTGATTTATTTAAACGCACCGTATACCGCACCATAGACAAACATATAATTTTATTTTAAAACTATTTAAAGACATTGCAAAATTTTGATTTTATGTAGATATTAACTATTTTCTCATTATGGTTTCAAAAAAATTATAATATTTCTATTGTCCAGTTAAATAGGTACTACGCGTTACGCGTTCAATTTCATTTGGTTATTTTTCTGGCCATTATTATTTCAACGCTGAAATTAAGATTGTTTATATTAACTATGATAATTAAGAATGGTGTGTGGTTCATTGTTAATGTTTTATAACCTTTAATGTAATTTTAAATGCAATTATTGTACGCACTTTCCGAGGTATGTAAACTTTAAGAAGTTTTTAAGATAATGATAAATGAGTGACAACTAGTCATGGCGTGATGATGTATGGACCGAGTGCAAATCTCTTGAGCTAATTGTTTTAAACAATTACTCCTGATTGATGGCAGGTGTCCGAGGTTGCTGTCATACATTATTTTTAATTGATTGCGCGATTTTCAACAGGTGCCAGTGTTTTTTTTACCCAATACTGTAGTAATTAATATTAGGTTATAAATAAAAAATCTCTGTTTTTTATTCATCTTTATTAATTTATTTATTTCATTATTAATTGAATTAACATTAAATAGGTCAAATAGGGGGTTTATCATTATTTCTATCAACTCAGCCGAAACATGATGAATGAATCTGGGACGGGTGTCCCAGACAGTTGTTTTAGTGTTATCTCATTCAAAGCATTTTTTAATAAATTAGTAATATCATTATCTGAAATGTTTTGATTAACGTTCAGTTTATGATTTATCCATAAACTGACCTTTAGGTTTAATGATCAACTCTTCGTTTTAATAAAACATGTAAAATGTAATGAATCATCGGAAGAATAATATAAAACATCTTGAATTTTGCGGTGTTTTATAAAAAATATTAATTTATCAAATAAACATTTCAATGAGTAGGTAATGTTGGTTTTCACAATGTAATTAACTTGATATTAACCAGAATGAGTATGCAAAGCAAAAAAGAATAATCGTTTGTGTTAGCGAATAAAAATAACAAACTTAATTTATATATTTTTTGTAAATCAGTACATCAATACATTCAGACCAACACGATTACAGACAGACATGTTCATGAACATGAATATTTGTGCTGAACGGGGATCGAACCCGGCACCCTTGCTGTAGCAGCCCATCTCCCAACTTTACGCCACACAGGTTAAATTGAATAAATGGAATGCAACCATAAAAAAAACATATTAGTGTAAGAGGAAACTGGCGATCCGACAGCATCCAGGCCCGGTGTCACCTCACCCCTAGAACCCGGACATTTGCCTCTGTGAATACAAGCGCGGTGCTTTTCACACCGATCAACAGCTGCGCGCTCACTCGCCACACAGCTGCGTATGCAAACGCCCTAATAAACTAACACTTTTATTACTAAATATCTGGCCTAACGGTGAGCGATATTGGCGTCGACGCATAGGGATCGATTTGGTTTTCATATTTAGCAAACTAGCAGACGGGTGTGATGGCAAGTGAAACCGGTATTCATGGACACTCGCAACTCCAAAGGAGCTATCAGTATGTTAACAACCTTCGAGAGGGAAATATTGGGGTAAATAGCAAGGGAAAGGATAAGGCCTCTAGTAATCTCACCTTATAATTGGTTTGTTTGGTGTACTCTATAGAACTGAAACATTATAATGTTCAGTTTGAATAGGATTTAAGGTGAATTTAGCTTGTATACTTAAAATAAAATTAAATCTACATATTTGCATAATTGAAGGTCAAAAAAGACACGAGGCAAATTTACCACTATTGCTGTTTTATAAACAATTTAATTGCAAGCCATAAAAAATATTACGAACTTTATTGTTAGGAAGCAAAGGTCACTTAGATCATAAAATTACAATATGATTAAATCCTTAATTTAAAGAGTATTTATTTATTAAATAAAAAGTATTTATTTTTTTAATGCATTCCCTATTTCTTCGCATGTAAAGAAACGTTCAAATTTGTCTTTGAAATTCATGACAACGTTTTAGGTACGAATATAAATGCTGTAATTGGCATGTACTTTTCTGTAATAATCATATATTTATTTACTGTTAGATTTATTGATTGTCCATCGATAAAAACACGTTAAAGTATAGTTAGTAGACGGTACTATATGCACGTAAACACATCTCAATGCGGTGGGCGGGCCGCCCTCGTAGCGCGATCGCACGTGGCGCACGCGCCGACGCAGACGCCATCTTTGCAGGGATGATCATAACCAATATTTTCTTATGACTATAGATTGTCAATGCCGTATGCAGCGGTAGATTGGAATATAATTGTTAGCTCTTCCCATAGGTGACGAGTGGGGGATAAGGGACAAAATATTTAGCAGAAAACCCACCGCTAAAGGAAATATTTAAAATCAACAATTGATTTTATATTGTGCCTGGAACCCTGGCGGTTAAATAGGTTAACTTCGACATGTATACTTCAATACAACCAGCCAGCCTAGTTTAGGGGGTGGCCTAAGTCAGGTGTCATTGATAGTTTCTATGATCGAAGGTATTAGTACAAAAAGTCGTACACCGGCCGCTGCAGTTGTCCTGCCTCCTGTAATCAGTTGCTCATATCTAGTACGTGTAGATGGGTCGTCAGAGTGTCGACCGCTATTCTGCAGGACTACGAATTTTTTTGAACTGCTGTTTTATATGTATATGCACCGTTACTGGTTTTTCTATTTCGTCTAGAATCCCGTCAGGGTACAAAATAGGAATATAAAATTTGTAACCTAACTATTGAAATCAACTACAGGACTCTCGAAAATTTGACAATCATCCCGGATTTGTGACGATGACAAATTGCTATGTTTTGGCTCTAAACAAAATTTCGAATGACATCCTAAATCAAATGCTTTAAAAGATGGATGGAATAAAATAAACTCCATATATCGTCAACCCTAGCAAGGGCATAGTGTCCGACAATGCCGCATTGTCCAAGCCAGCCATGTGGCAACAGGAGCCATGTGCTAAGCATGTGGTGCTTGCTAACACGTCAAGAACTACGAGTATCAGTACAGGAATATACCAAGCCACACTTTCAGGCATGTGAAATACATTGGATCTTTGAACACGTGTGTTTTAATGAATAAATAATATTATTTGGTTTATTGATTGAACAGAATCAATAACAAATGCTCGTTACTTTTCAATAAAGTTTTAATGAGAAATTAGCTTGATAGCGTAACAACTAGAGTATTTGGTGAATGATCACGCATATCAAGCAACTAATTAAGTCATCATCAGGTCATTATATTTTCCCACCGAGAACACGAGCCTACCCGTGTAGGGTGATTAGGGCCCAGTGCGGATTGGACGACTTCACGCACAATCTTTGCATCTCTTCGCAGACGTGCGTGAAGGTTTCCTCACGATGTTTTCCTTCACCGTAAGAGCGTCGGATATTAATTAAGTAATTGTCTGTAATTAGATTTCTAAACGAAAATATTTGTACCTATTAATTATATTACCACTTATGCTACCACATTCGATAGGGACATGTGTGAATAAGGTTGTGAAAGGAAAATGTTTCATGACCTGTAAAAAGCCAAACATGTGTGGGACTTTCTATAGTCAAAAATCACTTCTTTGGAGATAAAATTAGTCACAGTAGAAGAAGCGATCTGCGAAACAGATGCGACGGTTTTCACTTTTTTGTGATTTGTAAATATTGTGACTGAGTGCGCCTTGTTAGGGGCAGCAACTGGATTTAACACATTTGTTTGTTGTAAAACGATAGAAAATCTGGTAACAACGGCTGTATTATTATTTAAGGCAGGAAGTGATAACTGCATGTTCAATAAATAAACAAATATTTACTGACCATAAATAACAATTGTTATGAAACAGTCACAGTTTGCATAAATTGTGAATGCATTAAGTAAATAAAATTGGTAACAAACGATATAATTACGTAGTTATATGTACCGAACATCAAACAATCGAGCAAAAAATAATAATAAGTACTTAGAAGTCATGGGAAATTATTATTTAAGAGAATTTCTCTCTTTTTTCTTTTTTATGGATAAATTCAACAGGTAATATAATAAAATCAATTTTAAAATGTATTAGAAGACCTTATACTGTTATTTTTTTATCATTATAAATATTTTCATTAAAGTTATCATTGAATTAAACGGTTTGTCAAGTTACGTACGTACAATGTACGTTCATACACATTAAAAAATAAGCTTCAAAGTAATTTAAAAAGGTCGGTCTATAAAACCGAGTTGATTGATATCATTCGACGCACGAGTGCACGTGGAACTGTAGACTTTAGACGCATTCAGCTTTTTGTCAGGCCCCTGGCATTTCGCCTGATTAATGATACTAACACTGTGTCAATATTTGCATAAGAAACGCACAAGAGGAACTTATCGTCCAGCAGATCTTCTTGTTCGCGCACATTACTTTGATGACTCGTCTCGCGTTACTTGACATTTCCAGTAAAAAGCCAACTTGGAACTCTATGTTCATGTATTTAGAATACAAATTATTTGGATAAGTGTACTTGCAGTGAATCCTGCAAAAACTAACTGTAACATAAGCCAACACAGTTCACATTAGTAAGAAGCGTTTATAACAACGGCTAATGTCCAAGTAAACCCGTCAGACGCGTCAATAAAAATATTCATTGGCTCACACTCTATTTAACAGTTGATGAGACAGCCCTGCCAGAGATAGCAGGGATGAACATTAACATTGAAAGCTCAGGCTTAGATGAAGGCTTAACGCCTTTAAGACCTCAAAATAAAAAAGCGCAAATATGAGCAAGATAATAAAGTATGAAATAATGAATGTTTATATGCTATGCGAGGCAATCAAGATTCAGTCCATATAGCTGTGGCATATTGTCAGATAAACTTTTTTCTTCATGACCATGCACTATCTAGATTTTTTATAGCTAGAATTTAATGTTTGGATGGCAATGTTCATACAACCAAGGAAAGTAAATAATATTTCTAAAGATATGTATATTCCTCAATAGATATTCCTAAGAAGTAATTCTTATTTATCATTACCTATTTTAATTTTTATTCAGGGCTACTTATCTTTTTCACCTATCGCAGTCCTCTGCTGTTTAAAAACCCGGCCATACCAAAGTATTTTCAAAATTATATGTAAGTTTATCCGTCGCTCTTACAGTGCGGCCAAACATCGTGAGGAAACCTGCGCACGCCCGCAAAGCGATTCAAGGGTGTGCGAGAAGTCGTCCAATCCGCACTGGGCCCTCGTGTACGACTAGGCCTATACACCCTTTACGGGTCATGCCTTACGGTGACGACGTTTAATGAGCTGATGATAATGAGTTTTAGTTTCTAACGATTTTTTTAAATTTTTACTTTACGAAGATATGATCGTAGTCAAGATCGCGCTCGGAGATAAAATGATAAAGCAATCAATGAGCAACCATTACAACTAGCAAACTAGTATGAGGGAGATATTGTATTAATATACGTACATTGTAAATTGTAATGTTAGGTGACATCTATAAAACTGAATAAAATCAACAACTTTAAGATCTCCCATCTTGTTTTTATGTTATCGTTTTAATAAAACCCCTTTTTATGCGTCTATATGGATATAATGTTAACAGTCTATGTCACAAAAACATGGTACCATCTTGGATGGTTTTGTCGTACAGCAAATGTTTATACGAGTATAATACCTATTATGGTACCTTTGAATATTGTATTTTGTTATCTTTAGTATTTGCATATATGCAAAATACTTAAAGTATATTCCGCATAAGCCTCTAAATTAATATTACATGTTAAAAAAAGACATACGGTGTCATCCCTAAGATGACAAAGTCATGTCCTGATTGACGCAATGAAAAATGATGCGACAATGTTTGAGAAATTGCGTTCTCCAGACGAGCCGCTTTGTGCCAGCTACAGAATAGGATTTTATTACTTGCATAATTTAATACAGCTTGTATCAAACCGGATTATAACATTGTAACGCTTTGTCCGGCGCTTGATTAAGGAGGTGACTACGCGGCGTTCGTGCTGATCGTCATTTATCTACGTCTTATTTGTAGAACACGTGAGAAATAGAGGAAAGGAGTTGTTATATAAAAGTAACACTTAACCACAGAATTATAAACTAAAGGTATACAAAACTTTTGTTTATAAATATGTGGTCTTAACACTGTTTTATTAAGGTATGCCAAGCGAACGCTACCTGATAGTATGAGACTGCTATTCGCATATATTAGTCTTTGAGACATAAAGTACATATACATAGATGGTATTATCAGAAGAGCCTATTTTGCGGTAAAATAGGGCTACATCAAATTACAAATATACTAAAGTTAAAATTCAGTACATGCCTGTATCCAGTATAATAGTGGTACCATTGTTCACCCCAGAATAGTGTTCACCTTTTACATACTCTCCCTTCAAACTATCGCAGTCCACTCCTGGACATAGGTCTCCCCCATTTTGCGCCAGACATCCTGGTCCTCCGCTTTTCTCATCCAGCTTCCAACAGCGACCTTTCGCAAGGCGTCGGTCCATCGGGCCGAAGGGCGTCCTACGCTACGCTAGGCTACGCTACGCTTTTACATACGGAGGCGTACAAACAAACCTGGGCAATTTCTTGGCATGTAAATTTTACACCACTTTTAAGGTGGCTATCTAAAACATTTGAACTGTTACTGATTTTGTATTATTTACAAAATTGGAAAAGAAAAGTATGTGCGATATTAACTAGAGATGCCACCCGTACTCGAAAGTATTTGTGAAATCAACTGCAGATGCCACACGAAGAGAAAAGGTTAAAGAAAACCAAAGGCTGAAGATGGTAATAAAAGTCAATGATATTCTGTATATATAAAGGTAGATACCCCATCCAAAAACGAACCGCCGGAGAGAGTACAGTTTGTACTCTTATGTTTAGGTAAATGTGTTTGAAATTCGAAATATGTGTATGTGTGTTGTCACTGCATTCGGAACACTTTTTTCGATTGTTTTGTGAGCATATCACGAATCCATTCTTTTTACATCATTAATGAAAGTCTGCTAATACTGCCCTGAGGCCGACATCCAACATTACAGATGTGAGTTCTCTTATATCCTTTGAACGACCATGTGGTGTAATTGGATGAGATGTCGGCTCTTACACCAAGGGTTCCGGGTTCGATCCTCGGGCAGTACAGACTTTTGTGTGCATGAATAAATATGCTTGTAATGGTCTGGTTTTTTATGTACAATATGTAAAAAAAATATAAATATGTATACATTGTTTACTAGATGGCGGTGTGGATGTCAGTGGATATTTTTGATTATATCCAGTAATTCTTCTTACCTGCAAACATTAACGGTGACGTCATCATGCAATGCCTCACCTACATTCTGTAGATAAGATAAGGTATTGTGATTCTAATTCCTATTTCCACGTCCATATGCGAGTACCGCCATCAATCTCCGATAACCATACGATAACGAGACAATGAGAAATGTTCTGCGTCACCCGGTATCCTGTAATGGCTCACCGAGTGCTGCATGATTAGTCGCCAGGTGTCCAACTGTCTGTCTGTCCTGTCATTTGTCCGTGTCACCGGCGTTATTTTTGAGCGTCTCACATTGCCTATTTTAGTCAGTTTCGATAGTAAAAGAATACTTTAATTTGGTTCGCATTCCATTTATACGAAGCTGTTTCGTATATGAGTAGGTTAAGTTAGGAAATTACATTATGTTATAACATTAGTGTATTTGTATTGACATGTAATTAATCACGAAACCAAGATTAATTGTAAGTCGCATTTGATCTATAAACACGGTCCAATCCACGGTCCAATCCAATACACACGTTTTATAAGTTACAAATTTTTTGGTCGGTTTCAGTTTATTTTTGTTGAGTGAAAATGTCTGGCAAAATGCAGCATGATTAAATTATGTTTTAATAAGTCATTGCTATGAATGGTTGGGACCAAAATCCACTCATTTAAGTTAAGGCGTAGCCTACTACGCGGGCCCATTGCGAATTGGTAATTTATATTGATATATAATAATCACCATAATAGAATATCCATACTCATACTAGCTGTTAACTTCTTTTTAATTTGATTTGAATAAAGAGTGACATAAGTTCAACTATAAAGTTGTTATTAACACCTGGGTAACAGGCACAGCTGACATCCTTCCCTGGCTCATCCTACTATCGCGTAGCACATGGTCGCTACCGCTCCTGCCAATGTGCCTCACAGATTTGCGACCAAATGTTACGCTGCACGTGCACTGCTCACGTGCACATGTCCCAGATAACGACTGTTTTATGAAATGTTTTACAACGAACATCTATTGCTTTCTGAAGAAAGGTGATCGCCAAATGTGGCTGTACGCTTCCGCTGTATGCCGCCGATCATGGCCCTCATAAACGGAGGCAATAAAACGCTTTTGTTTCAGTTCCGTGTTGAGCGATGCTGGAATTGAATTCTACCATGTGTCAGGTGTTGGGTTTTATTGCGGCTCAACGGTTGCCGGACTAATCGGCTCTATGTTTCAGGGCTTCCGCCTTTGTTCACACGCTTTTTTGTGTTCCTAATATTTCACATATTTTAGTCAAATAGGATTAAAACTGGCTTAACAAAGACTGACATTCTATTAAAAGTATTAACACTTGTAATAATTAATCTAATAGGTATACCGACTCACAAATGTCTTGAGTCATGTGTGATATATTTTGTTCGTTTAATAATATATACAAAAATTAACTTGATACACAAGAAAAAACCTATGAGTGAATACTGTATAGAAAAAAGCAAGTGTGGCATTGTTTCCTTTGTGAAATACCTCAGGTAAATAATAACATAAGTACATACAACTTGTGCCTTTGTTTAAGAATTTCCAAATAAAGATAATACTTATCATTATCGCATTGTTGATTTTGTTTTTATCATCATAAATTGGTTATACAGTATACATATAAATCATGTTATTCCATACACACGTTGTGTATGGAATAAAAAAAAAATATTACATAAAATAATCTGATAAGAAAGTAGTTTAAGGCTGAAAGCATTCGTCCGATGTAGCTGTAAATGGCATGTGCAACCCACATTGCGCTGAATTTTCATAAGTTTGTAGTGTCGCAGAATATATCCTACAGTTTATTCACTTAAATTGAAAATCACTTTTTAAATTCGCTATTTTGTAGGTTTATTTTTCACGATGACTCATATTATTCTCATTGTTGCTCACCATGAATACGTTGCAACGATATTATAAAAATGGGATTGCGACGCTTTGGAAAAAATGAGTCGTATCGAGTGAAACCACGGCCTCACAAAAAACCGTCGTGAAAATACGAAAGCGCTGTGTTTCGCCGAGTGAGTGACCTCACTCACTCAGAACTCTTACCCGTCCATTATATTACCTAATCATTCTTCCTTTTTTAAATATTGTCTCAACGGTGGCTCATTAGTGTGGACTGTGGCCTTCTGAACTTTAAGGTGCAGGTTCAAAGCCCGTACCAATGTCGTTTCGAATTTTCGAAATAATACGTACGTTTATCTGACTCTCTTACGGTGAAGGAAAACATCATGAGGAAACCTGCGGACGCCTACGAAGAAATTCAAAGGTTGTGCGTGAAGTGGGCTTATCTGCACCGCGTGGACGACTAAGGCCTATTCCACCCTATACGGGTAGGCTAGTGCCTGGTGGGGACGTATAATGAGCTAACGATGATGAAAGGTTGGTTACGCTCATGTGACTATTTTCGAGTCACGAGCTTAAAAGTTCAATGTTTTGCTAAATTACCTTTAAATAAAATTCAGGGGATCGGATCACAGCACCCCTTACTGAATTAGTTCAATCCATCCGGATTGACTTAATTCAATCCGGATGGATTGAAGGTGACGGGACATTGTCTTCATCTCAATACCACATTTAATTCTCCGGGGTTATATGTGGCAGTTGCTACTTAGTCCAGGTAAGCTATCACATTAACTGTTTAATGACGTCATAAAAATGTGATTAAATGAATGTATGAATTTTTTATTTATATCATGTACCGGTAGAGCAACCCAAGTGACCTTAGCAGTACAATCAGTACATGCAGGTGGTCCCACTAGTACAATATTCACGTAAATTTCTGAAGATAAGCGAAAGGTTTCCGCTTTATCTTATCTTATTATCACATTTTAATGCGCACTTATGTTTGTGGTAAACTCAACACATTGTTTCAATACATCCTTAACTAATGCGCCAGCTCTAAATCAATAGCTTATTTATTACATATAACGGCAGATTCGTTAAAACCTGTGCATGAACTAAGTTTAATTATATATTTGTTCAACTTATAGTTATTGGGAGCTTCTATGTTATATTTTCAGTCATATCACAACATACATTAAAATAAATATTGAACAAAGTTAAAATAAATACAAAATAGGTCTTAGGTCAATCATATATCTATCAGTCTATGTTGGGGTTTTAAAATAAATTGAATTAATTTTATCTCATAATTAAATAACACAAACGTAAACAAAAACTCACACGCTCATAATAAGACAAAATATTTCATGGTAAGCGACAAAACGAAAAAATAATTGAGTTTACGCAGAACAAACACCATATCCTAAAGGATGTGGTGTTTGTTCTGTGATAGTCCTTATGAAACTATTGAAAAACTGGTTAAAAATTCATTCATGATAATAGTAATAAATAATACAAAAAGAAGCCTATCTTAGCTGATGTTATCTGTTATTGTATAAACATGATTCTGGTCTTTTAGGCTTAACGATATATACAGGAAGTAAGCTATTATAAGCCGTCGGTTACCCGGGCCGAAGGCTCAATAATAATCAATAATCAAATGCTACATTTGCCGAAACGCAATCTCCAGAAATCATCGATTCGCGGCCTATGCTAATGACGACATCATGCATCAGAAAAACGAAAGAAACAAGAGATAATTACCCAAAATTAAAAGTCGACCTATAGCAAATTTTTCATATCGTTGATTGTTATTTTAATCCAGTTCAGGGAAATCTTGTACATAAACAATCTTTGGAGTGATACCAACTCTTATTAGTGGAAATCTTGGAGGACTGCATTCCACTAACTAATTTTGTTACGATCGTTTTTTAATGGATTTTTGGTTACATATCGTATAAGAACAATATGTAGGTATAAATCCTAGATTGCTTTCAATCCTGTATTGAAGATATATTATTCATTTCGGGAGTATGTGTGTAGGTATATATGTAATCTAAGGTTCTCAATACATAAATATATAACAATCGTTCGGGCCTCGAAAAATAAAGCCTTCAAAATAACGAGCATATGTTTTTGTGACCATATCTAATTGTGATCCCTCTTGAAATTGTAATTAGCGTACGGATTATGGTTGACAGATGGGCACCATCACTATCTACGTAATTAGAATTTCCAACGGTGTACTTTGATAACAATACTCTTATTGAACTGATACTTATGTTTAATACTCGTCTATCTATAACCCATATAAATTCTCTTATGAAACCTTAACATAAATATTTCGGTGACGATTGTATGATAATCATACAATACATATTATTAAGTAAACAAATTGCCAACAAAATATAAATAATGATAGTGTGAAACCTTCTTTAAATCATTATTTTCCTGCATAGGTAGAAGAAATAAAATGGCTTTAATTTTTAGACATAATACATAAAACAGTTTAGCAAACCAGTCTGAACTGGCCACAACGACGTGATACAAAATATAAAGACGATTATAAACTAGTTTAATCTGGATACTGCCTATACGACAACAACGCTTATTTGATTTTACTTTGTACATTTTTACAGCAAACCTATGTAAGTAAAATATATAGAACGAGCTGACTTTTTAAACATGGTTCTAGAGAACACAGATTTATAAACTAAAGGAACCTATAGTTTATAAATCTGTGCTAGAGAATAAGGATCATATAAGCATTATGGATATACCATCTCAGCCTCACAAGAAAGCTGCTGGTTGTGCGATTTAACGATCTCTGAAAGTAGTGGCTTTTATTGGTACTATTATCTGTTAATTATGTATCAACTCCAGTTACTTTAAACTACAATATGTATTATAAGAATAATTCATTCAATATATATGTGCTTTATTATCTACAACATTTAAGCTAAATTGACAAATCTTATATATTAGTAAACAAACCTAAATAAGGTTTGTTTACAGTTAAATGTATAGATACAACAGTGCTTAATTTATTGAAATCCATCCTTATCTATTTTTTGACGAGCGTCAAAATATGCTTGACTTTTTGCACTCGGTTTTTTTAATATATTGAACAAAATAATGTGTTTCTTAATGTTGAATAATAGCTAATGATTATTTTTCTCGTTTAACATGAGATCTACTAGTATCAGCAAAGTTAAGTAAACTTTTTCTCTTGATTCAAATACAACTTATAGTTTATTCATCGACGTGCCATCTTAAAAAGTGTGACCTCACTTTAATGAAATACAAAAAGGTATTGAACAATGTCTGACCAAAATGCATTATTGTAATGGAGGCGCATAAATCGGGGATGTAATCGCGCGGTGCACGTGTGCGGCCCTCGGTGCAGCTGCGCGCGTCCCAGGTATCTCGAGATGCGGCAAAAAGAGGAAAGTGCGCCCACTCGCGCTCGACGGAGTATTGCGAAACGACTTCAGGTGTTGCCAGTCTGGATTTATCGAATCATAACACAGATCTGTCGGTACCAACCTAGTTCGTAGAATGGATGATCTGAGGTGTTTTATTATAAAAAAGAGAGGCAAACCAGCATGCGGCATACTTGATGGGAATGGGTGTTAACGCCGCTTCAGTGTCAGTCTTTTTAAATTGTTCTATTCCATTCAATCTTAACATAGCTAAGTTAGGCAGTAAAATTACTATTTAAGCACTTAATATATTTAAATCACTCTTTAGCTACTTATTGCTCTATATTGAGTTTGTGGCCTTTAGGTATCCCGTGTGTATTATACATCAATGGTATTTTAGGTGACATTAGTCACTTACCTCATCTTTTCAATCTCATACGTTAATCTCATATATTATAAATGTTCAATAGCATTGGACTATATACATTTTGTAAAAATATATTTTATGTATACACATATTTTAACTGCATAAGAATTAGTGGACTATTAGGTAAAGGTTTTTCCTATTTTGCACCTAGTCCCAGCAATTCTGGTCTTCAGTTTCCTCATATAGCCTAAAAAGGCGACCTATCGCAAGGCATCAACACCAAATCTTATTTGCTCTATATCGGCAATCCTCCACTCCGCGCAAATGCCTCTTTGCTAATCTAGCGAGCATTGTAATTTACTTCCCTCACAAATTACATCATGTCTGATTTTATCCTTGAGATAGACCTTCTAAATAGTTATAGTATGTCACATTTTACAATTGTTTTTTTACTGGCAATTACGCTTGTTATGATTAATTAAATGATTAAAGTAGTAAGTCATTTCTGAACAGAAACTTTTCGTTACATTGTGAAATTATTACTCATTTCGTGCACACAAGAAACAATTACAATTTTAAAATAAACATCCCATCTTTAAGAGCTGCTGTGCTAAAATTTGTTTAACGGTAAATTATCTTGTTGGTATTCTTAATAAGCCATTCACAATTCGAAGGTGATTGCCGTTGGCACATTTCCCATGTGTTCTTCGAGCAGATGCTGAGTAATAAAACAATCAGGAGTCCCAACTAATTTGTGAAACAATCACTGGTTCTGCATCTGCGGCGCATCGTCACGTGTTGTTCAGATGATTATCAGAAATAAGTAGGCACAATAAAATGCACAAACGGGGCTTTCTCTGAAGACCAAATGTGGATGGTTCTCACGTCCATCTGGTGCGGATTTTGGGCAACTGTGATGTTTGAATCTGCCTTGCAGATGGCGGCGGCTGCTTTAAAGTCGCAATTCCAGCAATACCATTTTCATTGAATTTTTAGATGGAACAGTGGCCGTTTTTGCAGATTCAAATATAGATAAGATAATGTGATTTTTAATTAGTTTGTTTGCTTTTGAATGAATATAATGTTATCTTAACTATTTGTTATTAATTGAAGGAAAATGTTTTCAGACAGGAAAGTAAGTACTATGGACGTTAACTAAGTTGTAACTCTTCTTTTTATTAAAAAAAAACCAAAATCTTAAGACTTTCATTAATTGTTTCAAATAAACATTTACTTTCGCAACTTCTTACGTGTGTAAACTGTATTTAGGAAAGGTTAGAGGGTTATCTTGGTTTCTAACCATTACGGGAGACATTTATGGTCATGATCTTTATGATAACAGTATTTTAGAAAGTAATAAGCTCTGCCTGTATTTCATGGGCAACATTACAAGTATGTACGGAATTTAATAAATATAATAATTTTCTCTGTGGTAACATACATTTTTAGAAGTTTCGTATAATGAAAAGCCCATACGTATAAATATAGTATTAAATGTTTCAATAAAGTACAAGTTCTTCAAAATTTGAAATGGACTTGACATACTCATGTTAGCACAAATATAGTAAATATATAGTTGTTTAAAAAAATTTACACATTGTAATTGCAAAGGGTTGAGTATAAAGTATTCCGACATTTATCCGCTGCAATCTATCCAAGCAGATCTCTATATCTCCAGGAAGTTACTTTAAATTGTGTTTGTCATATCATACAATATAATGTTTGCATACATTTCATACTTACTAAACTTTTAATTCGTCAAAAATTCTCCATCGGCCCTTGATCACATAGTTAGCGCTGGCAAGCGCCTACTCGAATAATAAACATTTCACTGTAACCAGTGACAGGGGTATTTTTACTGTGACACCTATTAATAAGACAATCATATTTTTTAGCTCACCTCAATGTGTCAGGTCGCGCGTGACAGACGGGCAGACGGACACCGCGTCCGGGAAGTATCGTCGTCGGCAGACAGCGCGGAAAGTCTTTACATATTAGAATATTTTTATAGTAACTAGTCGCGAAGACGCGCTAAAATATTACTCATATTAATATCGGATTTAATTGGTTTATAAGGAAAATTATCATCTTTGTTTTAGTTATAGGAAACTAGCAGGATAAACATTTTGGAATGTGGTCATCTCTGCCAACTACGGTATCACTGATGGTGTGTTGTAAGACTAGTCTTCCTATAAAAGAATCTTCAGTTGACTTGAGCGTGAGGCTTAATGGTGCGAACTGTCGCCTTCCTACCGGGATGGCTGAGGTTCAAATCCCGCCGCGTACCAATGTGTTTTAGAATTTTTGCTCTTACTTCTTAGTGAAGGAAAACATCGTGAGGCATCGCTCATGCACCCCTGCGAAGAGATTCGAAGACTGTGTGTGAAGTCGTCCAATCCGCACTGGGCCCACGTGGACGACTAAGGCCTAATCATCCTATACGGGTAGGCTCGTGCTCCTCGGTGGGGACGTTTAGTGAGCTGATGATGAAATGAGTAACAAACAATTTAACAATAAAATAAACCATCAGCAAACATATAAATTTACTTCGAAAAAAATTAATGCTAACTAAGTTAATCTAACCTTCAACTAAGTTTAATTTAAATAATATTATTAGTATTTTCGGAGTCAAACATCAACAGCCTATACGAAAGCAAATAAAAGTGGCAAACTCTAGTGTTTGTGGTGATAAAAAAGTTAATTTATTCAAAAATAGACAAAAAAAGTGCAAAGAGTTAACGAATAAAACTCTGAGAAAGAGTAACAAAACTCATATACCATAGCATGTTTATACCTATTGTAATTCACTGATAGCTAGTAAATAAGTTCGAGTTAATTCAGGGATACTAAATGTACCTACAATTGTGAGTAGTAAGTATAACATATACCTAAATCTAATAGTAGGGCAAAATCCATTTTATAATAATATTATTCTGCTACAATTTCGCACGAATTGTTAATAGATGAATCCTTGGTAATATTTTGGGCATGATTGGCCAGTTGGGTAATTTTAATGTAAGTCTTACCCTTTAGCCCAAAATACCTATAGCATAACACTTATGTCTTAAGATAATATTGAATTACGTATATTGGTGACTATAAGCACAGGCACCTTCTGTTAAATTTTTTGTTAATTTTTGAACTGAATGAATTGCGCATTCTAACGCTATCTGAAACGAAAGAAAATGATTTTTATCATTTTATTTGGTTTCATGACGCATATTTAAAAAAATCTATCATGTTAGTCATTGATAAAATGATTCCGGAATGAAGTAAGCGGTGGTGCGTTATGAATATTGATTTCTTAATATAATAGATATAAGTTAAGTTGCTAAAATGTTGCACATTATCATATCCTGCGGACGTCTACAACGTGTTTGGTTTGCATATAAGAAGTCTCGGCCGAGCCTGTCGTGATGCGTGATGACTAATGAACAAATGCGAATGTTTATGTGTGTAATTGTAAGTAATTTCACGCAAAAAGTACTCATTTAACAAATTTATTTGATACTTAAGTTTAATATCTACTAACCGATCAGCCACAAATTCGTATTGTACAAGTCAGAATACCTCAAAGGCTCATCAAGTGAACATCAAGTTTTTTCGTGTATTAAACTATATGAGGCAGACAAAAGACGAAGCGACAGGAAAAGTGCACAATAGCTAGTTCGTTTTAGTGATATTGTTCTAAATCTCTGATGTTTATTGATCGCCTGAATTCAGAAAATAGAAATCAAATAACACTATGTATTTTTTTATAAACTAAGGCTTAGAATACATATTCTAAAGCATATTGTTCACAGCATTTCCAAGGCCTTCTCGTAGGTGACTTTCATCAAAGAAGGATTTAAGAATTTTTTAACTTACCAGTGTCCTGAATAGCAAAATAATTAAAAAAATAAAGTACTGTTGGATGGAACAAAGCTAGCCGGGTCATCTAGGTCTCTCTTTTAATTCATTGGGTTATAATAAACACACAATTGATTTAAGATTCCCCCAAAGAGTGCGCACGAGCAGATGTCCTGCAAATGTGTAAAGCACAACGAGGCATTCAGCACTGACGAGATCATCCCACGTGCCACGCAGCCGTGGCTTTACAAGCTGCAGCTATACAGATTAATGTTATAATATTCTACCTACATTATTATACATATAATAGGTGGGAGACTCGGTACTGAGCCGTCTAAGTAGGTACCACTGCAGTGCCTGATATCCCGTGAAACAGAAGTGATTTGCATTTCTTTGATTCGGTCTGACGGCACTGTAGCAAGTAAAACTACCGGGTAAAAGAAACCTTACATCTGTTGTATTGGGTGACGGGCGTAGTGATTGATGGAAAATGATCGGTGACGTCACTAGCGACTCCGTAGCAATCGGCGTACCTCATCGCGCTGCATCGCTGAGGCAACGAACTGCGATGACGATAGCGCACGCGTTCTCGCCAGACAAAAGAGTCGAGTGACTAGATTGCGATCTTTTTGGGTCGACTGCCGCCGCGTAGCCCTCTGCTGTACTACTGTTATCTACTAAGAATTGATTTATTTTAGGGAAAAAACAACAAACATAATACTTTACTTGATAAACAATTAAAATTTCATTGTAATTATAACTCTTAGGTTTAAAAAGATCTAAAAATTGAGGAATCAGTTGCTTCCTAAGATATTTACGAGCGATACGATCTGGCGTCCTTGAAAAAAAGAGCGTATTCCCATATAATGGGCCGGCAACGCATTTCAGTGCCCCCTGGTATTGCAAATGTATATGGGCGCGGCGGTGTCATTTACCATCAGATGCGCTATTTGCTCATTTGCCCAGTAAAGTATAATAAACAAATTACAATAGACACAGCATAGCAGACTCATTTCCAAAAATGATTAATATGCTCGCATAGCATTAGTATATAAGATTGTAATAAAAACAAACGTCGTATAATACCAAAGGAAGCAATGAGAATATTTTCAAATATTAATGTTTTATTACAATAGTCTAGAAAGTCGCAGGTGATCGTTCCAGATACAGAGAAGCAACTCATAGTTTATGTTATTCGATGTAAAAAAAACCTAGGCCACCTGCGCTTATTTATGTGCTAATAAAAACGGCAGCAAAAATTTTCTAAGGCGTTAGATAGAGTTCTTCACTCTAAATGTACATATTAAAACGGCTGGTAGGTGCTTTCGTTTATAATTTCAAATTCTGTTTGTTGGGATCCCTCCAGGATTGAAATCTGATGAGAGATTTATTTTATATTTTGACACTGTAACGAGTATATTCACGTTACTAAAAAGCTGCACTTTCTTTTAATGTGTATACGTAAATGCAATACAAATTTTAATTGTTCTTTAAGGACCTAAACTGAATAAACACTTTTAATTTTTCTTTTTCATTTCAATTGTTTCTTTAAAAGCAGAAAAATAATGTACAGTTACATGTATGTCAAAATGCTGCAAAATGCTATGCGTTATGTTATGATATAAAGAATCTTTAATTAATAAGACTAGTAAGAACAGAAATTTTTCTTTGAAATATTTCCTCAGTATCTTACCGTAAACTATTTTTATTTCATTTTGGATATCTTCGAAACCTTAAAATAATATACCTTAACATTAGTGATATCTACGAAACTACCACTATTGGAAACACTAAGAAGAAATTCGCATTGATATCAACGTTTTTCACATTGTTTCTCGTAATACATGTAAGTACATACCTATATACTCTCTTATATTAGAGTACTTCTGCCTATTATCTATTCAATGTATATCTCGATAAAACGATATAATGTTTTCTTACAATGCATTTATTAATAAATATATGTGTTTTTTTGTTCACTATGAATTCGACTCCCTGTCATGAATTGCGTTGATTTTTAGTCAAACGAAACAGCCGAAACTGTTTGTTGCCGGGGTGACGTAACTGGCTGGACGTAGGGCATCGTTCTCTATTGTTGTTGGCGTATGCAAATCGGAACACGTGCTTCCGGTAATGTATGTTTGCCTGCAAAATGGCCAACCGCATCTCTTATACATTCACTAAACTAAATTAAAAATGGATACATAACGGTCAGGTATAATTTATGCTACTCAACGAGAGTCCTAGAAACTCATACGATGTAAAATTTCTCATGAAATCTAAACTCTGTAATTTATAGGAACCTTAAAGTTCCAGGTTTAACATAGTTATATTTTTATCATATAAGTTTATTTTTTTGAGGAAATTTAGTCTTTGTAACCATTTCAACTACAAAGTTTATTTTATATTACACAAACAAATACAGTCTTTACATGAAACACTAAATAAAACAGAGGACAGGACTGTAGCCCAGAGACGGTACACAGCATGATTTCAGTACTTTTTAAAAATAAATAGGTTATAAAATATTTAGAAAAAAGAAAAACTTCCTAGGTTCCTAGGCTGAAGATATATAACAAATATAATTATTATTGAAGATGTCTTCTTCATACTACCCACAGCATTCATTGTACAATGCGAACATTCTCACCAGAGGTTGTAAAGTCATAGTAGTAATGATTATCAAAATCAACTTCGTGGTTGAGAAGAAGCCTACAATGGTCCCGGTTCGATCCCCGCTCAGAACACATATTTCTGTGCGTGGAGTACCTATAATAGCGTGAAATATTTATTTTGTTGGTGACGATTAAATAATCATATGATCTGGATATATAAATGTATTTGCCATTGGTAAATTATTTGTTAAATGGTAAAGTATATTAACTACTACTAAACAGCCTGTTTTGGTGATGCCATGATGAAGTTAGTAAATCGTGGCCTGTTTTGACTTATTGCAGACTGTGAACGCGTCGCTGCACCGCATCACTGTGCAGACGCACACAAATAGTTCTGGTTACTGTTGCTTCAGCTTGTCAGTGAGTAAACATGTTGATGATGTTGACTGGTACACTCTGAGGATAAATACAAATCTTATAAATACCCTTTTATTTTGAGTACGTACTAACAACTAAAAAATATATTAAAAGTACGTCATATATTATTTAGTATTATGAAATATTAAAAGAAGTCATTAAATTCTCATAGGATTTCTCGATAGCAACAATCTGTAAGCGAAACCAAAAAGGATAAAAGTTTTGTGAAGACTTTACCACTATAGGTATTTTGAGATATAGCTCAAATCTGGAGCTCAATTAAAGGATCTGTAAAACATAGATTAAAATATTAAAATTCGTACATAGTGAGTTAATAGGAATACAAATGCTCTTCATACACTTTTTGATGTCTTTGCTTTCAATGGTTGGTTAGGGACCACAAAACAAGAAGGTTTTTTAGCATAGATTTAAATTTATGTTTTTTAGATGAACTTTTTGCTGTTGGTCCCGAAGTTCCTTCACAGCTCCAACCAACAAGTGACGAGTTAGGCTCGCACCGGAGTCGAATAGTCGAATATTCCCAAACTTCTAATAGGAGATAGCCTAGTAGAAGTTTGGGAAAAACCGAGCACATAAAGACTTAAATCGCTTTACCATAACCATCCTTAGGGCTGAGAAACGCTCAGTTTGGTTATGTAAGTTAATACGAGTAATCGATTCATTTAGTACTTACACATTAAACTTAAATCAAGAAGCATAAAGTTAATATAACTGTTTATGTGACAATAACTATCCCAGCTGGCGAGCCGTATGGAGCTAATTAGCGAATTGATAATGTCGCGCGCGTGGCTCTAACCTCCGACCTACGCTTGCCAGACACTAATAATAATAAATGCATTATGCATACTTAAATTCTCATCATAATTTGTTTATGTATTTAATTGGTTCACTTACGTTTGCAGAATCATTATAAATAACATACAGTAAATAATAACCTAAAAAAATCCACAAAAAATATTTTTATTTTTACCTTAAGACAACTTATGATAAGTTTGAAAATTAAAGCGTAACGCGAAGTCCTTTGATTGATTCTTTACGAGCCTTGTTTAGCTAGAAAACCAAAAGAAAATTAGGTCAGATCTAATTAATAGTAATTCTGTGGGTCTGATGCGATAAATGTCAACTATGGGGCCACATATGTAGGCCAAAAACTTATTTGTTGTGATCACACTGTGCTTCACAGGTTGAAACAGACACCAGTAACTATTAGCAGGTAATAGCCTGTCTCCCCTGTCTACTAGTAACGTAGAACAAAGGCCGCATCCATAAATGTAGTTATAGCTTCGTAAAACCGCAGAGCGCCATTACCTTATTGGTGACTTTGCAACACTAATGTATGTCTTAAACTTTAAGATGGAAATATACTTCATCAATTTAATTCCAAACTTTGAAGACAACAATATCGTTAACTGTTATCGAGTTAAGATTACGATATATTTCAAATAAAAAAGATCACACTTTTTAAAATATATAATACTTCCACTCGAGTTTAGTTTTAACAATTTCGTTCAATTCGTCCTCATTTCTAAGATACTCGATTAGTATTCCACAGACATCGAATATACAATTAGACTGGACAAGCCGCAAGTTTATAGGCAGCCAGGTCGCAATTTCTTTTCGGTTCTTACCTGTGAAAAGTTATTAATCTTTGGTAAATTTACTGATTCTTGCGATGATGGCATGTTACAATTCACCGGATTATTGGAAAAAAACGGTAATTTTTTAATATTCGTGCGTCTTGACTCGTCTCACAGAGCGTAAACTGGTAGCCAGTGATGCTCGTTGAGCTTACATTTGTGGCACTTAAAACGCGGTTTGCCCTATCTCCTGTATTGGGAAATCTGTGGTATATTCTATTATTACAATTTTATGTTTTTTTTCCATGGTTGTTTACGCTGCCTTTTACCAATTTTTTTATGATTTTTTGTTCTGCTGAATGAAATTTATTTTTCGGACAAGCTTACTAAATTTTGTTACTTATAAAGTACAATCTGGATGCGAAACGAATAAATAAACATTCGTTTTTGTTATATTTACTGACAGTTTTTTTTAACAAACATAAAGATTAGTCTTTTATAAAACTCACGACATCTGTGATCAACGGAGTAGTAACACAGATATCGTTTTTTTTTGTCCGCGCCGAGTCGTGATGTCAGATTCGTGAGCGCGTCGCTCGTGACCAACGCACGTGTGCTGGCGCAGCTGGCGACAGGCTGCAATAGACTATACCATGACTCGTTGGCCACTGAACCTATTCCGCTAAAACTGACTGCCTCGTTGTCTAGAAGTCTGAGTGTTTGCGTTAGCTGCCATAGAGATCCTGCAATAACTTGTGCATTTTCCCAGTCAGGTTAGCACTTTGCAGACTGAATTAATTGTTTGTCTGGAAACAAGACAACAGGCAGGTTGACGATCCCATAAATATTACTAAGTGTTATAATTTGGGAACGCTGACACATTTACTGATTTTTCCTAACAGTCTATTGCAGTGGTGTCAATGTATTATTGATTGTACGGCACTGCACGGCATTAAGTATTAGTATGATCTAAAACCAATAACTTATATCTAATTTAACAGAATATTAGCAAACACAGTACCTGACCTCACAGAACGGGTGAGTTAATCACATTTCGGTGTTTCCATCGTAAAGACTTGCAACGAACACATTCTGTCATACTCGCCATAATTTATGGGCGGTCGGATTTTACACAATCGCTATTAAATATTTGCGGTTCTGTCTTACTTGTAGGCTAGCAATTACTACTTTAAAGCTCATGTACGTAAGAGCTGTATAATTTCAAAGAAGTTTCTAAAGTGCGTAAATTTGTACTCGTTCCACTCATCTTGAGTAAGTTTGATGGTCGTTTTACAACTCTGCTTTAATTAGGGGTCACCAGCACTCGAATGCTAGAACACGGCGTGCCGATTGTTTGTGGCGGTATTAAAACCCGAACTTATAAAAGTTTATGATTGTTTCCCGAGTGAACTCTTTGTTGAGGATTAGTTTCGTGTTTATTCTAAAGTGTAAAGGCATAAAAGTGTTTGAAGGTGCACCTAATGAATAAAATATAATGACTTTAAAAAGTTATTGATACAAGTTTCAATATTTAACATGTAGTTTAGTTATTGCTTAATGCGGATGGGTCAAGGGTCAGTGGCAAATAAATTCGTCTGGACAGTATATTGCCTTTGTGTGAAACAATTTTCAGCAATATTTAAACATACGAGATATGCCACTTACACTATTATATACCTACTTATAAAAAATTTTTAAAATCACAAAACAAGCAGTTAAATTTTCACCCGTTCAGTAAGGTAGAGTGTATTTTTTATTAAAAGTCTTTACAGCTGAAGCAAAAAAAATATGGCTTTTACTGACATAATTTAAAAGCATTTTATAAAGATTTGTACTTGTGTATGATGAATAATTGTGTATTCCTATTTGATAAATAACTAATTTCTTACCATCCCGTTTAAGTCGAGCGTCATTCGTCGCGCCCGTATCAATGTTCCTTCTAATCAGTATAAAAGTCCTCACAACTGCAAGCCGTTCAAAATTCAATACGTTTTCACATAAATATCACAATTTAACCCGTAATCCTGACACATGTCAAACAAATTGTTGACACTTCCAAATGACGGGCCACTTAAATAAAAGATTAACGAAAACTAATGTAACACCACTAAAGCAGTCAACGACAAACGTATGCATCTCTTAAAGCAATGATTTGTCTTAAAGATGTTATATTATATACGAGTATACTTGGAACCTGTATTTCAAAGTTGTGAAAATGGTACAAAAACACTACAGTAGTACCTAAACATATTTTCCTGTGAATGATTCTCTGGGGTTCAAGACCCACTCTGGTAAGCAGTGTCCTCTTTCCGAAACACAGAATTACAAAGCTTCAGTTATTTCATGGGAAATCATTTGGCATTCCAGACAAGCTTTGCTTAGAAGTGTATTTTCACTAGATCTAGCTGATAAAATACCAAAGATTATTGTTTGAAAGGACATGGGTTTTATAGTTCGATCTAAAGCTTATTTTGTATTAAGAATACGTGATTATGTACAATCCAAAAATCCTCATGTAATATATAATATTATAATTCTTCAATTTAAATTACCATAAACCTACCTTAGAAACATAAACTGGAAACTATATCTTGATTCAAATTTTTGCAATCACTTAAGTTATAAAAACATATGTTTGTCAAGATCAGGCTTCCAGTTCCGGGTGTGACGTCAGCGGCGGTTGACCGAGATTAGCGCCAACTGCCAGGTGCAAGGCCGAATAGCCAGATTCATTATTATAATTGCAATACTTTATCCAATTATCATCCTTAACACATCGCTATAAAGTCAAATTAGGCTTGCAACACGAATATTGCAAATGAAGCAACTACAACCTAATAATTATTAAAAATGTAATTTGCGTTATGCTTAAATTCTATTTCAAAGGACTACGAACATAAATACTAGACGAATGAAAAAATTGGTTGGCAACCGACACGTGCGTTGTAGTTTCCAGTTGCTAGTGACGCAAAGAAATTCTTTACATAACATAATTTAGTTTTCTATCTTAAATTTATGCATAATTTCAACTTAATGGAATTGTTTTAATGGGAACAAACTTTGTTGTGTTTTTACGAAAATATAAAGTATTTTTTATTGTATGGATTTAAACTAAACGTGGACATAATTTTATTTGAGTTATACTTTCATCATTACCAGCCCATAACGTGTCACTGCAGGGACCGACCTTACCACACAGTATACCTATGAGGAGTTTGGGCCTTTGCCCTTTGCCAGTGCAGATTGGTGGATGTTAACGACTACATCCTTAGATATAAGCCTAACGTGCCCTCAGAAGCACGGAATCATGTTTCTTATCGGATAATAAGACGATTCAGCCTGTACTCAACATCAACTGATTATTATGTACCCAACGAGGATCGCGAGCTTACCCATATAGGGTGTAGACCTTAGTCGTCTACGTGGGACCTATGCGCATTGGCCGACTTCACGCACAATTTTTATATTTCATCGTATGTGTTCGCAGGTTTCCTTACGTTTTCCTTCAACGTAAGAGCATCGGCTAAACGTACATATACTTTCGAAAACACATTGGTACGTGGAGGGATTTGAACCTTCAACCTCCAGTTCAGAGGGCTACAGTCCACACCAATGAGCCACCGACGCCAGCCTCCACTGTTCTAACCAAACTGGAAAAATCGACAAGCGACTTTCACTAAGCAGAGATTTGAACCCACGATCCCTGGATAAGGTACCGATCGAAACCAACGCTAGACGCACTAAACCACGGAGGCAGACAGTATACTTTCACAATTCTAATTAAGTGTAGTTACAATATTTGTTTTGCATAATTTGTTAGATCGTATACCAATTCAACGCAGCCTGCTTTACCAAACCATCAACAAAAACTGCCTGTTTATTATTAAACTTAGATTCCTGATTCGGATTAATTTCTAACTATTTACTTTATTTACCTGACAGATTGTGTTTATTCCTTGTCTATGCGTATTACAAAATGATTATTGCCCGCCAGCGATAGCAACATGGCGTCAATTCCTTATAGAATATAAATCGATTTGCATAAATAATGGCGCCAGGTTATTCCGACTATACGAAACAGTTACTTGACAAGGCCGTTCGCGCTGACACATAAGTGGTTATATACGAATACATTATGGACAGCTGTTGTTTACCAACGACTCTATTTGGCTGATTATTCGTGATATCTCTCCGTACATGGAATTTTTATTAGTTTTTTGACAAACTTGATGGCAACTTAAATGAGGTTTTTAGAAATTTGCATAACAAGAACATGAGTGAAATGTTTGTTTTAATTGATGTAAATTGACGGTGGATAACACTTTCCATATAATTATATTTCTTCTGTCTTGTAACTAAATATCTGTATTATATTTACCGTGAAGTCGAAATCTATTACATCATTGAAAAGCTCTCTAAAGTTATTAAGACTTCTTTTAAGAAGTAAATCCTAACATTTCTATCTAATTATTTAATAAAGGCAAAGAAAATAACAGTATCTTTCAATGTATTATTAGTTGCACCGAAACGGTAGGTAAGTACGGGCTACAGGAAGAAAAACTATGTAAGTAGATACTATCATATAACTTTTTAGAATAAATGTGTCAGCTGCTGCAGAAGAACATTACAATCAACAGCGTACTCAAGTTACTTCTAAAATATCAGTAAGGAATTTCACACTGCATTCTTCAAAGATAATTATCATCTCGGTTGTACCTCGCCTGAACACGTGCATCGATGACCGGCGTAAACAATTCGTTTTGATGAATGCCGTCATGCAACCGCCAATCGTCTGAGCATATTGTTTGTTGTTTCTATTAATAACTTTAAATCATTATAACTCGCTGTGAAATCACACAGGAAAACCTATTGCAATTGTTAGAATTGACATTAGTTATTTTACTGTCACCATCAACCAGTATTCAGTACACTTAGAAATAAGAACTTTGAATGGTGGCCTCAATCACTGTGTATAAATACTTTATTATTATGAATAAATAAATACATAATAAAACTCTTTTATTATGAAATAAACTTATTATTAATGTTATACGGAAGGCACGTTAAAGTGTTGGTTTCGGCTACTATCTTAGGATGTTAGTCGAAAACGCCCACCAAACCGCATTGGGACCTTGTTATGGATCTCGACTCAAACTAATAAACTCCATTCTATGTAAAGGCATGTCCCTGCAGTGGGACCTTATATAATGACGAACAGTATTTTCAAAGTTTTATTGTTTCACTTATTTTTAAAATACATCTCAATTAAATCCAACACTCATATTGCCAGAACTATTAACTTGAACCAATATTTAATTTAAAATGTATACGGTCTATCACCAAATTCGATATTTACAAATAGCTACAAAATATACATAGATTAACTGACACTTCAATGATTAGTTACAAAATTAAACAATTTGTCTTCACTTACCTAGGATTGGATTAAACCAAGCCATTGCCTACGAATTGATAAAGTATTGAAGACCGTACAAGTGGAAACCCAATCAAGTTTGCCTCCAGGCTTATATGATTAATCGTAACGTTGAAATTGCTTTCTGGTAACAATAACTGTGTGCGCATAGTCTGACCGATTGTGACATAATTATTAATTATAAACAATAAATAAAGGCAATAATAACAGGATCTACAGGTTTGTTATTTATTGAAAAAAAAATAGGCATGCTATACATACAAGCCGTACTGCCTTCGTGGTGTAGTAGTGTTCACAGGGTCTTGGGCTCAAATCCCGGGGGAAACCGCATAGTGAAAATCATTTCGTGGGATTTTTTCAGATTGATTAGGACAGCATAGAAGAGTGTCAGTGGCTCATAGGTGTGGACTGTTGCCCGATCTGAAGGTGCAGGTTTAAATCCAACCTCGTAACAATGTGTTTTCGAAATTATATGTACGTTCTTTCAACGCTCTTACGGTGAAGGAAAAAATCGTTAGGTAACCTGCACACACCTGCGAAGAGATTCAACGGTTGTGCATGAAGTCGGTCAATCCGCACTGGGCCTGCGTGGATGAATAATGCCTAATACGGGTAAGCTCGAGCTCTTCAGTTTTTATTGAGGATCTTCCATTTTATTTGATTTTGCATTCTGGATGGAATGGGAAGTATGTCGGACTTCTTCCGACGTAGCTCCCCTAAGTGTCCATGCACCATTGTCACCACCATGTCTTGTAACGAAATGTGAACAAGTTCTGAGTGCATCTGACTATCAAGTTCGTCTTAAGTTCTGAACTAATTTTAAGCAGGAATACATTTAAAAGTAAACTAGTGACGGTGGTTAGAAAGTGATCTCTGTCTTATCCACCGAAAAAAGGCACGCCCCATTACGGCAGCATAAAATCTGCTCGGAACACGAAAGATTCTAGAATCTGGAACGGGGGTTGCATGAATGTCTGGTAATTGCTAGACAGTTATCGATATAGAGAGAGCACGTTATGTATGAACGTACCCAAGTTGCATACAGTAAGTGTCGATTAATCGTTTAAATTGAGTTCGAGCGGCAAATGAGGGCATGAGACGCGGTTACCGATTTACAATACTTAATGTGCTGATACAAGTTTCCTTCTCTTAAGATTTTAAACAAATAAGAACATGGAATGACAGATCAAATGACCTTTTGGTCGAAGGCCATCATGCCTCCTTTTCCCTACCTATGTTTATGTATTTTACTTCAGATCACCTACTTGACGACCCATTTGGTGTTGCGGTTGAAAGTCGCTGCAACACCAAGGGTTCCGGGTTCATCCCGGCAGTACAAGTCTGTTTGTAATGGTCTGGGTGTTTTCTATGTAAATGTAGTATTTACAAAAAAAAGTATGTTTATCCGTTGTTTATTACCCATGATACAGGCTTAACGCTTAACTCGAGCAAGATGGTGCTGTGTGAATGTCAGTGGATATTTATTATTATTATTTATTATTTATCTAGTCCTATCAACGTGGTAAATCTGTACCGGGTTAAGGGTTGATTTAGGCTATGATACTACTGGACACTGTGACTTATTTTGACAAATTAGCAACGATATTATGAACCGGTTTCAAGAGTTTATCTATAATTAACTAGAGAATCATGAATATGGTACCAGTTTTAACTATAACAAGATCCCATCACTACTAGTAATGTTTACATGACGCTAGTTTCCGCAAATACCCGCGCAGCTGGTCGTTGAGGCGTCTAACCGCTTACAACTTGACCCCGTTTGGGATAGTTGGAAGTGAAATATGTCTAGCAGAGAAATGATAAATATTAGTGTCGTCATCAACTTTTTAATGTCAAATTAATACGCAAAGAACAAAAAATTTTTTTCGCGTGCTTATGGATAAGTTTCTTAAATACCATTAGTACTTACCTACCAACCTATTAATTTATATTATCTGTGCATATACGTATAGAATTCCTATCCTATGGCTGTTCTATACACTACGGCCATCATCAGCTTTGTACCAAAAACTTCGACGCTAAACGAGGAATAGAAAGGGCATAGTCCAGAAGTGAAATATAAAACGTTTCGTTATAATAAAACTGTTTTACTATCAACTGTTGGACTACCTAGTAGAGCACGATTTGACGTATGTGAAAATTATAAAAGTTTATGAAATAAAGTATACTTTAGGTTTTGCAGACTTGCTTAGCTGTACTGTATTTTTAGTCTGTAAAGGGGAACCCTGATATGTCGAATATAATACGAGCGAAGCCACGAGCAAAAGCTAGAAGTAACATAAAACAATCAAAGAGGGGCTTTACTCAGCAGTAGCCCGAGTATAGTGTCATAAAATATGAGTAGTGCATACGAGTAAGTATCGGGTTGCGGCGCCTCTGGTGCATCGTGTAGTCGCTGTAATGATCTTAACATTCTCAAATCTTTATTTATATATTTGCAAATGTACTTTCCTTTGGTGGTCTGACATCTAGAGGATCCGGGTTTGAATCCTGATAAGAACAACTACTTACACAACCAACTCTTTTATGGAGATTAAATACTGTGCAGGAAAGCCTGTGCCCTGCAGTATTGTAATTTTATAATATATACCCCTACAAATAGTTTTATATATTATTGTACCTCAGTAATAATTTAACTATATTTTAATTTTATATCACTGTATCATCTATAATATCTGGCACAATGAATGAATATCAGTATGGAGCCAACGAGATAACTGAAAAAAATAAACCGTTGCTACGTGAGATAACTTTATTGGACGAAAAGGCCTCTGTTATCATCTCACGAGAGTATTTGTACTGTACCATCGCGTTTCATCCGCATGATGTCATTGTGTTTACAGGCAATCGGTATCAATGGGCGATACAGCTGCCCATTGATGCGCAGCTGTGACCCGCGATAACCCGCGAGGCGCCGTCGCGCCCGCCTCCGCGGTATTTGTCACAATAACTGTCTAACATCAAAGTGCATGCATTGTTTGATGTATGCAATCCCAGTAGCATCAACAAAAGCCTTACTTAAAGTCTTCCACAACGAGTGATCACAACAGTCAATCACTATTAAGTCGATGGTTTCGAGGCAGGAACTTCTTTGCATTACACTTAATATTTGAGTTGTTACTCAAATATAAAGTATATTTTTTATTTACAACCAATTTGTAGAATCCGACCTGACAGCACACGTTTAACTCCATGGCAGTCACCAATGGCCGACGTTCAAATGATTTTCTATCGTCTCTGGTTTTATGGGAACGTATTTGATTTCGGGGTCTCGGGTATTGCGTTACCAGGTAGGATGGTGAGCCTTTAGTTTGTTTACGCCCTAGAAAGATCTTTATGTAAGACATATCATAACAACTACTATAATAATAAAATAATAGTCATTATTTGCGTAATTTGCTCAAAGCGTTGCACAAAACCATAGCAGGCGTGCGGTGCGGCCCATTCATCTCTAGCTACAGCTGGTGGCGACGCGATTAGTCTTAATTGTCGCTATCACGCGTTCTGATTACCGTTGATTACGCAACAATCGTAAACATGACTGGCAGCCGGGTTACCTAACACCGAACAGTGATAGATGACGCCAACTTTGATTGCTGTTCGGACAAATTGAACAAACAATAGAGCGGCTTTTACTATTTGGCACTAAACTGGTTGGCCCTTTAATGTGTACACGAATTTGTTTGTTTCAAATAACTGCATGAGTATTGTGTCATGAAAACTAAGATAAGAATGCATTAAAAGTTGTTAAATTACTCATAAGTTTAATAATATTAAGTAAGCAGAAATAAACAAATGCAAAACAGTTATAATTACATAAGGAAGAAAGTATGGTTTCTTTAGTGTATAATTATTTCTGTGAATTCCAGTGAAGCAATATTTATAAACAGTGGTTTACCCTCACCACCTGACATATGTGGTTTTCCTACCATTATAATAATGAATAAAAATATTAGCACCGTCATTAAATTTTTTTAAAGTATGATATTAAGAATTGTAGGATTGTAGTCGATTTTCGGTATCTCGGATGAATTGGATGAATTCAAATGGTATTAAAAATAAGGAACTTTTAGGGAAAGCATTAGCTTTAAGCCGAGAACAAAGTTCTTTTGTTTGGTGTCTCACCCGCCTATGAGCACGTCGTCTTCGTTATCATTGACAATACAGTATAACAGTAGTACATAGGTTAATATTTATTACATAATTGCTAAACTAGGGCCAACCTAAGGATTTCCAAGCAGACCGATTTTATTAACAGGAAAGAAAAGGACTTTATTTATTTGCTCATATTGACTTCAAACTATCTAGTAGGTGACTTTTGCTTTTAATGCCAGCTATAAAAGAAATCTCAGTACGTACCTAGAACACCATTCGCCAGTGTAGGTACTGTTGCTTCCGACAAAATACATATTAATTTTATATTTTGTTCACAGCTATAGGATTTGTAAGTCTTTTTTGACAGAAATTATGGAAGAGTATATTTATAAATCATATTATGATATTAATTAATATTTTACTGATATTCATAAAATAAATGTATTCGCTATTTAAAATAAATGCAACTATAACATTCAATAACATTACTTATTTAAAATGTTATGTTTCCTCTCTCCTAGTCCTTATATTGCGTGCCGAATAGGGTCCATAACACTGGTTTCACTTTTATGTAACATTTTATGTACATTATGGTTTAGCAATAAATGATTGAGTATTGAGTTATACCATCCTATGTAAAAACCTATAAACCATTACACGTATTCTTTGTAGGTTACTAAATATACAACCCGAAATATTTTGCAATACCACATTCCGTCGACGCTTTCGCGAATTCCGATCACGCATTTCGACTAATCGGCGGCCACGACAAAGAAACAGCACGGTAATCGGATTTCGCTAAACAAACCATTCGATTAGTTATAGGATTCCGCAACGTAACACTGTTCTGGATACGTAGAACCTAACAAAGGCTTTTGTTTGCGGCCGTGGTGCGCAGGAGTCGCTTTGCCATTGGTTTTTTCTTATTGCATTCCCAAAGAACTGACCGAGGAATCGCTTCGGATCGAAACTGGTTTCGCGTTTGCCTTTCGTCTTAATACGAATATGGTGTAGTTGCTGTACGATCTAAATAGGCTGGTTAAATAATCGTTTATTACAGTTCTTTACAAATAATAATCTCTGTAACTACGAGTAAATGTTGTAGATAAGTCTTATGAGAGTTAGCATAAATTTCAAGTCAGCGACTGGATACAAATCGCTACATTAATTTTACTCATTTTGTTATAAGTAATCTTCATTGCTTCATAGCATCATAGANGTACTTTTCTGACTGTTGACCTTATAAAGGGCCAGCAGAGAACTTAATATGTTTGAATTATATTATCTGTGATAATAGTGAGATAATGAAGAGTCCAGTTTCCAGCATTGGGATGCCATTTTTCAGAAAATCAATGCTCTACTTTAGTATATTACGTATTCATTGTACATTGGCTTGAGGATGTGTATGGATGTTGATATTACTAAAGACATTGCGTCGACTACTGCAAGAAAACCTTACCAATAACTTTAAATTGAGAGTTTCCGACAAAACATTATTTCGCTAGTACAATACACATATCGCAAAACCCTCGTTCGCTATTTGGCAGTATACACCATAAATGTATTGGCAAGCAAGTTCTTAAAAGTTATACGGAGGCCTTGCATGTCGTGACTGCCCACACTTTAATCGCAGCAATCCCATCACTTTGTTCCGCTGTTGGCGCTGATGATCATCGGTGCAGCAACGGAACGAGACTAAGACTGTGTAATCAGTGTGCGTACGCGCCGTGACCGATTGAGAAGGGTGCACTATGCTTTTTACTCGGATCGCTTTCTTAATGCCATGCGCGATGACCGTAGTTCCTTGCATTGTGAGTTGGAAACTTAGGGCGGTGGGCGATCTTTGTCGGTGATATTATTGCTGCGATATGTTCTATATTACTCATATGTATGTCGATAATTATATTAAAGAAAAGATGTCCCTAAATATTCACTGTCTAGTATTTAGCCCTGATTTAAGCAAGAAGCATGCGCAGGAAGCGCCTTAACCACGGATAAACATACTTGCGTTATTTTTTATGCGGTCCTAGCTTTCCTCTTCAAGCCTCCATCAGCAAACGTCCACAAGTTGCACACCAGTACACCGGCTGGGGGCGTCTCTCACTTCGCTTGCCAAGAGGTAGTGTTTATATAAAAATGTATGTGATAAAAAAAGGATTGAATTAAAATGGTAAGTATTTTAAAACCACAGATAAAATAATATATACAATAACGAATGTAACAGTCTACAAGTATTATGTTTATCAAACAATTGTTTGTGACTCAGCCTAACGTCTTCAGTGATCGTCCAAATTGGACATCCTGCAGGGGCACAGCTCGCTTCCTCGGTAGCCGATGTCTTATTCTCATCATTATTATGTAATTGCTTCCTTTCGTAGGGTGCTTATGCGGCGTGATTCCTTACGAATCACATTATAAGAACCCAACATTCGTTAAAAATCGTTTATGATTGCTAAATTCATTTCGTGTTTTAGGGAAGTGTACAATGTGTACATCATATAAGGGTTATGAAGCAATTAGTGAATCCTATCTATTTTTTTACAAAAAAAATAGCATTTATGTTACTTGTGAGATTAAATATGTACAGTTGGTAAATGAGTATTTGAGAGTACACCAATTGAGTCAACAACTTCCAAGTTTGAAGTTCCAACTTCAAGGTATTAATAAAATTCTAAGCACAAAAGGTTTACACACAGAATAAAAGTTTTATAGGGATTTTTTGAACTTTTTAAAAACTTTTGTTTATGTGTCTGAATTCAATTCATTTCTAGTGATGTTCAGTTTCGTGCTCACTTGGAGTACAAAGCTAAATTACCTTCAAAGAAGCTGGGTGTGCTAGGCAGAACGAAGCAATACTTCCCATCCCACCAGCGTCTTCAGCTTTATAAGGCACAGGTGCGTCCACATATGGAGTATTGCTCGCATCTTTGGGCTGGAGCATCAAAATACTTCCTCTTGATCGCATACAACGTAGAGCCGCTAGGATGGTCAATGATCCAACAATCACCGGTTGTCTTGACTCTTTGGGCTTACGCAAAGACGTTGCAAGTCTGTGTTTTTTACCGTTTGTATAATGGGGAGTGTTCCAAAGAATTGTTCGATCTTATACCTGCTGCTGCATTCCATCATCGGACTACCCGTCATAAGATGAAATTTCATCCTCATCATCTTGATGGTTGGCGTTCCACAACCGTTCGATTTATGCGGAACTTTCTTCCACGCACACTGCTTTTATGGAACGACCTCCCAGCAGCGGTATTCCCCGGAAAATATGACATTGGAATCTTCAAGAAAAGAGCGTATTCCTTCCTAAAAGGCAAGCAACGCACCGGTGACACTTTGGTGTTCCGTTGTTTATGGGCGGAGATAATCACTTTCCATCAGGTGACTCTCTAGCTCGTTTGCTCCCTATAACATAAAAAATATATATTCCAGTGTACTCATATTTCCTTTTTTTACTTTCACTTACTTTCTTCCTTCAGCTGGGAAACAGATTTTTAAAGAATTACATTCAAAACGAAAACCTGAGTAATATTGAGGCAGGTAATAACCACGTATTAAAATATTTTTCTTATATAATAATTGGCATTAAACCTACAGAACCTCGCCACGCTCGGCGTGTCCTAAGCAGTTTTATTCATGCTCCTTCGTTTTGGTCCGGTGGGTTTTGGTGAATGGCCGGTGAGAGTGGAAAAAGTGATTCACAGGATTCATGGTGTCTAAACACGGTGTAAATTACCAACTGATTTTCTGTAACCGTCTATTGTGACATTATTCGTTTATTTTTAAAGAAACATCTGAGACACGAAAGGATACTGTTTTCTAGGCTTTTTTTGCGAACCTTACCTTTTTAAAACTTTTTTGCACGAATAAAATAATAAAGGCGAACTTCTCTAAAAGTTCACTCTAATCAGTTGGTTCTTAAATTGTCAACTTTAACGTAAAGACATTTTATAAATTGTTTTACGGAATTGATGATATGTATCCATGAATGTTTAAGTATGGTAGCCATAAATCTAGAAATAAGAAGAAAGTTAAAGATTTTTTTAAGTTTATCAATGGGAGCAATTATACATTTAACATTAATTGATAATGAAATATTTATACAATGTGCTGTGTTTTAAATTGTTAGTACCTTATTTGAGTTATGGGGGTTATTTTTAGACTCGCTCCTCTTTTGATAGTTCATCTAAAAGTTGGGTACTTTTCAGGAAATTCAGGACCCTGCCCAAGTTAATAGATTTAATGTCACTTAGAATTATTAAAGGTAGTTACTACATTATAAACGTGCGTGGTAGATTCGAAAGTTTTGACCATAGAAATATTTAACATAGGACTGTGATTGAAAGTAGGTAAATAAAAAAATATATACGTATAGGTATTATAGTTTGTAACTGTATTACTGTCTAAACAGTATTAGTTACAGATTCTTCATTACAAAAATCTTGTTCAGTGCTTGTTTTGTGTGCGCACGATACGAAATTTATATCTATCCATCTTCCTGTTCAACTTATCGCAGTCCACTGCTAGCAGTATGTCTAGACATAGGTCTATCCAATGTGTTTAATAGATCAAAATGGAGATAATCGAGACCTATTAATATATGTAGCTAAGTAAACAATACGCACGTACGGTTAGGAACCGTATGCGAGCTGGCGGAAGCGATGATTACCGCACTAATGAGGAAACTGTTACTGCGTCGGCCGAGTATCCTGTTGTTAGCGACGTTCCCACTGGGGCAACTATTGACTGTATTATTTTCGATGACGGTTCCTACGTAATTATAATGATTGATTAAAGTATTTGTCCCTAAGCCAACACGTTATCCGCAAAATAATATGTGGTAACAAGTATATTCTAATATTTCTAATCTGACAACACAACACCATCCCATAACGCACAAAACATGCACAACATATCCCGAAACATGCGCGTGATCTCGAGTCGTGCGCCAGGTGTGCGCGAGCCTAATTGGCGCATGCCAAAGCGCGCTAGTATAATTGGACGTCGCTTTACGGAATTGCGCGCTGATTGGACGATATAAATGTCGTTGCGGTTAGAATTCAATTGCCAAATTGAATTAAGAGCGAATATACACATGTATTATTGACAAACATGGTTTGGTATTTACATGAGAAGCAAAAATCTAGCGCTATTGAGGGTGCTCATATGTGAGTACGGTCCCTTAACTTGTTGGCTTCGACAGCACATTATATCGCAATTTTAGAAAATTTTTAGAACCTACTACTATGCAAATTACCGAATCGAATTAACTGATAAGTAGAAGATAGATTGAAAACACGAATCCTTATAGTTCAAGCACAAGTAATAAACATTCTAGCAAGTATGATCATGTAGTTAGTGGACAAAAACGGAATTAGGTCTAACAAAAAAACGTTTTATTATTTAAATTTAGAACAAATTCAAAATGCCACCACGCAGTTACCCGTAAACAATTAATGACAATGCAACTATGGAATACATTAATATAATTTAAAAAACTGCATTAAGTCAACGGTCAGTCAGTGCGCGGAACCAAGACGTGGGCAGTGACCCGAAGCAATGAGAACTTCTCGACCTTAATCTAACACCTGTTAGGGGACAGTGCAACAGTTCCTTGGGGAATCTTAATCATGGGAATATTTCTTTAACTGGGGCGAACCGCAATTCAAACGGTTAAATGAATACGTAGTTAAATTATGCAAGTTGGTCACCTTAGGACACTGGAGAGCGGAAATTGTGTAGTTATTATTATTTTAAAATCACATTATAGATATTATCTGTCAATGTTTGCAACGAAGATGCAATACACACGTGATACGCTACCACGGTGTAGGATGAACTAATCTAGGTAATATAAGTGAGCAGAAGCCGTCCGTTTGTCCGGTGAAGCCACATATTTATAACTAATTTAGTTCATAAATCTGTCGGTGAAGCTGTAAAGACCATCAGCGGCCAACAGCAAAAATTCCATGCGCAAAAAAGTTGCTATGTTTTAAGTTTACTTCACTGCCTGTTTTCCCTGGAAATAAAGTGACATGGACGTATAATCCCAAGCAGTATTATCTCTGCTTGAGGAAAAAATCTACAAGATCTCCAAAATTATAACCAAGATAGCAAGTACAAAGTAGATCCAAATAAACTGATATGATAAAAATTACCAACAAATAAACTCTAAGTACTACCTAACTAAACAATAAGGAAGAGAAAACAACATAACAAATATTTTTATCCCATTGTCATCGATAATTTACAGATACATCATCCAATCCAATGAATGGACACCAAGCAAAGTAAACAAGCACATTGTACCCAACAAAATCCCGCCAAAATTGCGCGCCAAATGTCAAACATTTGTCAATGGTAGGGGTACAATGGCCCGATTGAGCGGGCACCTGTAGACGGGTTCCCCACGTGGCAACATATGGGTCCTACTCTCACCTGGATCTCTCCCCTCATCAAGGGAGGGCTTGTGCACATGGCACAGGCGGCTGCCACCGACAGATGCTAAAATTCGTTGACGCCGTCGATTCAGTTGTTAGCTGAAGAGAGATTTGTAAGTCGGTAATTGACGTTTAGCAAGACTCAACGTTTTTAACTAATTGTGATTTATCCGGAAAAACTTGAATTAGTGAGTAAATTACAGCAACTTATAGAGACCAACTGTAACTTGTTAGGTTACAATTTTAATGCTGAGAACTTTTAACTAAATTATAAAAATTCTATCAATTTTTGTCGTAACTGCATGTTCCCAATTCAAAATGCGTCAAATTCCTTTTACTACAAAAATAACTACTACCAAGCTACTGTTCAACACAATATACATGTGTATTCCCTAATGGTTGCAAAGTGTTATGCGATTGTTTCTAACATTTGTTCGGCAATGGCGGGTGACCTCACAGCTGGCAGCGCGACATCTGCGCGCGCGCAATCCGCATTGTTATCCGTTATTATTGATCATGTTTTATAATTTAACACGCGTTGCAATCGTTCCGGCAGTTGTGGCAAATGGAAAGTTTGTTTGGTTAATTGTTTGATTGGGTTTATTTATACTGTGAGGAATGTAATGGGTTTGGTACTAATGAAGCCTTGAGCGTCGGTGGCTCAGTGGTGTGGACTGTCGCCTTCTACCGGGAGGCTGAGGTTCAAATCCCGACACGTACCAATGTATTTTCGAATTTTCGAAAAATATATGTACGTTATCCGACGCTCTTACGGTGAAGGAAAACATCTGAGGAAACCTTCATGCACGCCTGCGAAGAGATTCGAAGGTTGTGTGTGAAGTCGTCCAATCCGCACCGGGCCCGCGTGACGACTAAGGCCTAATCACCATATACGGGTAGGCTCGTGCCCTCGGTGGGGACGTTTAATGAGCTGATGATGATGATGATGATGATGAAGCCTTGGGATATACGTAATCGAATCTGAAACAAATGTTTTGAGGATAAACTATGAAATAAAGCCCCTTTGTAGTGGCAAATTGACTTACTCTCGTCTTAGATAAGGTAAGATTAAGCTATTAACTATGGAGCCCAATATAATCTATGGAGCCTCAGTTCTTATCTACCACGGTCGCTACCTTTTTCTTTTGTTAATAGTACTTGCAATAAAGTGGTATAGATATATAAATTTAACTCCTCCTTTTTTACAACAATCATATTTAATTGTATTTACAAATAATTTTTCTGGCTTATAAATTGGCAACCATATGGAGCGATGAATAAGTTTAAGTAGTCTGTGACCGATGGGTGTTGCTTGTTAGAGATCACACGCATTTTACTATTTCGTAAATATTATGTATATATTTTATATAGAAGACACCCAGACCAATCCAAACAGACATGTTCATGGACATACATATTTGTACTGCACAGCAATCGAACCCGGAAAGGTCTAGATAGCAGCTGTCTTTTCAATCATTACATGACATACGAGTAATGTACATCTTTAGAGCACAAAGTAACAATTTGTTTTGCATTTTTATTTTAATAAATAAAATGAAGTTGTAGTGTTATTGTCAATGTATTTTTGTTAGTGAGTATTGATGGGTGGGGTTTGTAGGCTTTTTATTTTCTAGTTGTTTTCTGGTGTCCGTTTGAAAAACCGTGACTACGCTTTCCTACGTTTTGTCATGCTTATTGCCTATGTCTATAGGACAGCTCTGCCTAGTAGTAGTCAAAATAACAAATCCAGAATTAAAAAGGTCGGCCACACGCGTCGGGGCGCCTGTTGTTGCCCACTATTAATACCTGTTGGAACAAACGATTTACACGCCAGGGCGGGCGGAGACCACGGTCCATTTTCATTTCTAAGACCCATTCTTGAGTCGCTCGATATGTGACTTTTCATTAACCGTCCTACACTTTTGTCACTACAAAGCGGTAGAAGATCTGATCTATCATTTTTTGTTATCTGTGAATCGAGATTGTAACAAAATATATAAAATAGATAAATATTGTATTTTTTTCCAATGTATGTCTTTAATGAAAATTTACAAATGTGAGAAAAAAATCGGTCAAAATATCTTTATAATGAATAGTACTTTTAAATAGTACTTTTAAATCTTTTCAAGTGCTTTGGAATTCAAAAAATATTTATAAATAAGTAATATATCTACTAATGACTCTCGTTCAAGATCTTTTGAGCGTAAATATCATAAAATCTCTACGTACTCATTCTTTATTTGAAATCTTACACTCAAATTTGTTTGTATAACATAAAATATAAAAGAACATGTTTATTGCACATTTTAACGATAATAATTTGCTAGTACGTGATAAGTGACAGACATAGAAATTACATATAAAGAAATATTGCGGTTCAAAATTATCTAACTTACAGAAAATTTAAGGTTCATAACTGAGCAAATCCAATCAAAAGAAAAAGCTTTCGGTCTATAGCAAATGATGGTCACAAAAGCAGCGCCTACAATTTAAAATTCATTGTCAATAAAACCTATGTCGCACGTTTCAGTAATAGTCCCCCGAGTCTGTTTGTACTGAAAACACATTTGCTCTGTCTGGTGTTTGATCAGAACGTTTAATGGTGGTGGGAATACAACTAGAACCACCAAAATGTGTTTTAACATCAAACGTAAGCATTTGATCGATTTCGTAACCATTAAAATTAAATATTTGTACATTGATTAAAAGCGCACAAATCACGTACGAATAGAATTGTAACTTTAAATTTTATTAAACTTAATAACTTACTAGGTGGTAGACTCGATACTGAGTTGTCTAGGTAGGTACCACCGCAGTGCCAGATATCATCCCGTGAAACAGGAGTGTCATGCACTTTTGTGTTTCAGGATGAGGGCACTTGTAGCTAGTAAAATTACCAGGTATAAGAGACCTAACATTAGTTGTCTCGGGTGACGGGCGCAGTGCGGCATTGATGGAGGATAATAACTGTCTATCAGTTGTTGGTCTCCTTTAATGCCGCTGTCATGGTCTGGCATATCACTTACTATCAGGTGAGCGTCCAGACCGTCCTGTATACTTATAACATAAAAAAATATATAATTATAGTTCAAATAAAATTTATTTCGTATATATCTGTAATGAGGTAAGATCCCGAAGAGTTAGTAAATGCAAACATGTAACAACATATTTGGGTGCATGAAAGGAGCCTCCCCGAAGATATACCTAAAGAAATCGTATATCGGGCGCACCCTGGCAACAGTTAGTTATTCCAAATACTAACTGGCAAATCCTTTCACTACGATGGCAGAAGAAGAACATATTATTCTTTTAAATTTGTCATTAAACGGCTAATATTTTTTTACAATGCTAATAAGTATAGTTAATATACATCAAATATAAGGTTGATTTATGAAATACCAGTTTAAACTCGTTTTGAACTTTGATCAGGGCCGTGAATATATTTAAATGTAAATTGACATGCTGAATCCTGACCTGGCCAATATTTGGGCTGACTGTTTCTAAATGAGGAAAGGAGAAAACACTTATAAAACACACAATATCAAATTGGTATTAACAATAAATTAGTAATTTGGTTGGTGGTGTGAAACATAGAAACAACCAGATCAATACAAAAAGTGATGTTCATGCACACAGATTTTTGTACTGACGGGGATCAAAATGGCAACCCTTTAGTGTATTAGTCGACCTCTCAACACCAAATAGGTTCACAATCGTGACAAATGAATTTTTCGGAAAATATTTAAATAATTTAAAACAACAGATCAAAACCAATTAACCTGTTGCTTTAAGAAGCTCTTCTAAAATGCAATACCAAACAATTATTAGACACATACCACATATATATGAAATGTCGCATTAAATGGTGCCTAGTATTTCGGCATTATACCGGTTGAATAATAATGAAGGCATAATTTAGCTATAACTAATTTTCGGGTTATCAATGGATTATAGACAAGGGTGCAATTACACGGCAGGGCAGCGGCAAATCGAGCGTGATGCTACCGCGGATATCCTCCAGGAATCCACTTGACCGTAAACCGTGGGAATGCCTCTATGGAATGAGGATATGCATTCGTCCATGCTTTAAATCAAATCTCCGTGGTTGATAAACAATTCTTTATATTACATAGTCATGGGGAGGAATCTTAAAAAACTATAAATAAATCAGCGATACAAAAGTTTCTATAAAAATACTCTGCTGTCTTGATTGAAGGAGTTTTTGCCTCCGAAACAAGTGATCGCCATTTCTGCCGAGCCTGCGCTACTTCACAACAGTCATTAACCTGGAGTTCAATTTCTAAGGATCACCCACAATGTACTTCCGAAATCGCAGAAATAGGTATTCCTCACAAACACATTTTCTTCATGCGGTTGTTTATCTGCATATGTGTGAATTGGCATACATTGACTGTGTAGTTTGACGTCATCAAACAATTATCTGTTCCATCTGCCAAACATTGTTACAGTGCCAATAAATGCACCATGAATCTTAAGAGCAAATGAGAAACTTGATTGTAAATCTGACCAGAGTACATTTGATTATGACCTAATCTTTTGACAGCTTGTGTGTGTGTGCGGGGATTAATGATGTTTATAGTTTTTAAATACAAGCACTGGATGCTGATTGCGTAGAAAGACCAGAGATTGTTTAAGTTTCATATAAGTAAATTTCAATTCACCGCAAAAATAAAGTTTTTAGACATACTTAAATTCCAAATGGGTGCACTTTGATTTTCTGTATAATAAATTGTACTAGCGACATAACAACACCAAAGTAAGCCCTTTTTGCAAAAGAATTAATAAAACTTAAAAAAATGCATCGATGTACATTCAACTAGAAAATTCTCTTCACATAAGTTGGTAAACTTTAAATCTATCAAAAGATACAGGCACAAAACACTGACCGTACAACAAACATCAATAAAGAACTTGAATGTATTTTTTACTTGAATGGTGCATCGGCCATAGATGCGCAAGCGCCGCGTCACCTGCACAGCTTCCCACGGTGACTCATCTTTGCGGTGCCGTCTCAATTATTACTCTTCATAATGATCATCTGTAACGAGAAATTGTGTTTTCTTTTGTTTCACTAAAAATATGGCCTGAATGAGGCTCGTAACATTTATACGGGTATGATGAAGTGTTTGCGGGGTTTGTGATTGCATTCCTTGTGACACAAGTTATTTGTATTGCTATATCTTGATGACTAGTAATTAATTATTACTTTTATGTTACTTTTCTAAAAAAAGTTATTATAGAAACATACAACTACTATCACAAATAAATACACCGCGTACGAGTGATGATTTATATCTTTTTTTATCTTTTTATTCCATAATAAAAGAAGTACTCAACTAATGTATGCTATTAAATTACTTTATCGAGATGAGCCAAACTAATATAAAAACAATCTTTTAAGTACGTACTTTTTCTCCTTCTTGATATACTGTTTGCATAATAACTATTGTGTCATGTAAAATCCCAACACGCATTAGTGTCTTATAATAGTAAAAATACTGATTGTAATAATGTTTTCGTTTTAAAAAATATATTATTCATAGGGCTTCCTTACAAAGCACTATAGTGACAGCACTACTTTTTTCACAATCATTGACGAAACGATAAATTTGCGGTAAATATGGCTATCAAAGCCATCAATATTTAAGACCAACTTACTTATTGCGACATGTGCATCGGATCTTATATTCCTTGGCCTTTATTTTATATTAATATAAAGTAAATTATTTTTTACTTTAAAATATTGTCAGGAACTTGTAAAGACTATTCAGCTTAATACATTTCAAGAGTTCTAAAGTATAATCTTTTTTGTCAGACGCATTAAAAATTATTTTAAAGGAAAGCATGGACGCAGTATTTTTGTACTTGTGATGCGATGTGCAAAAATCATACATTATTTTTTTGTTTCTTTCTAAAAATGTTCTAAAACACTAATTGCTTTGCTTTCAATAACAATTCCTTCACAACCCATAATACAGTAAAATCCCGTAAAATCTCTCCTGGACACAGGCGAACAGTATTTCTTCTATTTACGGCTGGAGAGCGCAATACCTTATTTAAGGTTAGGTTTAATGAAAGAGTGCTGTTCTTACTTAATTTTTTTGCCTATACCGCCTTTTGTAGCACCCAGGGAAAGAGTAGAGGTGGTGATAAATAATTCTCAATCTGCATAATTATCCTAGTCATAACCGTTTTACCGCCCAGTTTAAGGCTGAGAGCCATCTGCACTCGCCAATTACCCGGTGAAGCTGCAAAGGTCATCTGCGGCCAACAGCAGTAGTCAATTCGATAAAAAAGTTGGGATACATATTTTGTCACTGTCACAAGTCAGTGAATTCACTGTATGCGGTTATTCTTTACAGTTTCCGTTATAAAAGGCTTTATCTTGCGAGAAGGAAAAAATATCCGAAGTAAACAATGAATATAATCGTTTGCCTATACCCACAGATCTATACACCTCAATATCACCTTTTTTTCCAGCAATGCCCTAAGCCGAGAAACGCGTCCCACTCTGGGACACCCTGTTAGGCCTGTTTCATAATTTTTTGGGCTGAGAGCCATTTACGCTCGCCAATTGTCCGGTGAATGTGTGAAGGCCACCTGTGGCCAACAGCGATATCATTCCGAAAAAAGCCTTTTTCTCCTGCTATAGCATAATAGTTCCAGGATGAAATGTAACATATGCAGACCAATTAAACTTACGATACTACTTATCATACATTTGATACATAAATTGACACTCAACTAAGAATAAGGTTTTTGTTTTGTATACTGAGCCTAGTGTTTCCCTGGGGTGGGCGCGAATATTTGTGATACAGTTTATTATTTGTGTAGTCATTATGAAAAAGGCACCTTCAATTTAGAATACGGATTTTTATTTATATAACTTAAATTTACACCGATTTTCGTAATGTGGACTGTTCGCTTAATCGCTAACCGCCGCTGCATGTCCAAAACAAAACAAAAGCAATAGATTTTCTCTTATTTTAGTCTTATTGTGTAGTACTAAAAGGGTTAATTACTAGCTGTTCGTCTATCCCTAAAGGCAACTGAGCCTCAAGATTTTATATCAAATAAACGAAAACATCGACTTTAATAATTCTCTACGCACACCTGCCACTTGTTCTCACGATTTCTTCTGTTTTGCTGCGGTGCATGCGACAATTATGGGAATACTCCACTTTTCTCATAATAAGCTAACTTTTTATTGTAAAAACAATGGATTGTTAGTGCATTTTGCTATGATATACATGTGTTTCGCGTGTAATGTGTTTAATAAATGGTGTTCAAAATAAAAAGGAATAAATATGAGTGGGCTTAATGTTATGAATTACCTTTAGTCCATGTTTTACACAATATGCTTGCTTTGGAAATTAAGAATTATTTAAATGACAACAACAAAAACATGTTTATATGGTGGATATACCGGAATAAGCATATTAGTCGGGTCCGTCAGCCTTCATATATTCGGTACCATGTGCTTTTAAGGCAATCAGGTGATTAAATAGCCTATACTACTTACTCCCGGCAAAAGCTTACCCACGCGGCATCGATATGGGGAATGGGACCACAACCCATCCTGCGGGAACCATACGGATTGAATGATGGCACCCAGGAATTTCACTGGATAACCATCAGCCCTTAGAGTATATATAACTAGGTATGATACTCTAAGCATCAGCACCACATAGCTGTAGTTACTTCATGCATAAAATATAACTATTATCTACTGGAGAAATAATTTCTTAAAGTCTGATTTCTTAATTTCTGAGCATTCTCGGTACCAACAAAAGTGCCATGGCAAGTATGTAAAATGAACGCGCAAAGCTCACGAGTAATAGCAGAGGCGATAAAATAAAAGAAAATATGTTTTTCCAGTAGCAGTAAAATAGCAACTGGATATATTAGCTGGGCCGGGAGCGACGCAGATTTCCCGGGGGAACACCTGTCCCGGGTTCCCACACGTTTGTTACACAATAAACACGTTTTTTATTCATAAGCACAGGGTTTTTTTACTATTTGCAAAGGATGCTGACGATATTGAAAAGCTATAATGAGATCGCTATGTGCGTTGACTAACGATGAGTAGACGCGATTTATGGGTTTTTAATGAAGTCATTTGTAATTCATTATTATGTCATACTTTGTTGTCATACTTATTAATACATAATTAGTGCAGGACATAAGTTCAATGTGTTCTTGTTAAAAAAAAGGTATAGTTGCACTGGTTTAAATTCCAACCGATGATTTTATAAATTACGTGCTTTTAAACAAAAGTAAGTTTGCAGTAAAGCAATCAGTCCACCTAAGGGAAAGTACGAAGTGCGATCACAGTGCAATTATTAGCATTCTAAAA
>PQWD01010651.1:0-16387 GCA_019425675.1 Leucinodes orbonalis
AAATAACAAATATTTAAGCGCCAATATTTTATAGTCATTATCCTCCAATACTGCAGGTTTTAAAAATATTTCAAGGTGACTTCAGATATACAAAAAAAAAAAAAAAGAAAACAAAAAAAAATCGCGTCTGCAATAAATTCGACTCAAGCCTCAAGTACGCATAACAAGTGATATAACTAAAAAATGCCTTATTATACCTCTATATAATGTTTACATAATTAAAGCCTAGTAATTGAGCTTTAAAATGGTTGTAAGTTGCATGAAAATCGATTCAGTACTTTAGTAATAAAAAAGGGTTAATGCATAATGATAATGTACAATGTTTGAAAATTCATACAATTTCACAATATGCGGTTATTGTGTTTAAATGAAACAAAATGTGCGTAAGACTAAAAAAAATATTCGTGTCAAATTTTGGTATTCCCCCTCTAAGCTCTGATCACGCTCTATGCGATTCTTCATCGACCTTATCAACTTTTTAATGGATGTTGGTGGTATTTTCGACCCCACTCTTCTATCCAAACGCAGTCTTGAGCTCATTGATGTTTGTCGGAGCGGATTCCTTCGCTCAAACTTTCCTTTTGAGCTCGTCCCATAATGTGCTCAATGGGGATTTAAATCGGGGTGAGCGCTGGCCAATGCACAGTGTGAATTCCAACTTCGTTCAGGAAAATTCCACGTGTGGCCCGAGCAGGTGACATCGGGCAGTTGTCATGCATCAAGATGAAATTTTCCCCAATTAAAGCCTGATAAGGGATAACTTGATCCTGTAGAACATTTTCAATGTAACGAATCACTGGTCAGGACCTCCCCCCGGCCTCCCCAGGAACGAAAACAACGGTCCGTTTTGCTTCTAAGGAATTCCAGGCCCAATCAGCAAAGATCCGCCACCATATGAACGGTCCACAAGCAGCACTGTGAAAAACCGTTCACGGGACGACGGCTATACCCAACCTCTCCTTACGCTGCCATGGAGATACAGCTCGTCTCATCTGTGAAACAGGACTGACTGCCCATGCTCTTATGCTCCAATCCAAAAGTGTTCTCGAGCAATGAAGGCGTGCTGACGATGAGCTGTGGTCAAGCTTCGGGCCTGTAGCGGGTCTTTTCGGAGTAAGGTTAGCTTCTTTTCAACCTTCTTCTAACTGTTCCACTGACTGACAGGTCACCCCGTGAACTTGACGTAAGGCTCCTGCTGCACATTCTACGCCGGTAAGGTGTCGATTTCGGAGAGAGGTTCGAGACCAAAAAACCGGTCGTTCACGCTCCGAGGTGCACCGCGTCGGCTGGTAATTGGCCTCCGAGTGAGGCACCAGTCTCTGAACCTTCTGTATACTCTCGAGACAGCGACTGACTCATGCTCAAACGACGAGCGACTTCTCGCTTGCGTTTTCAACCCTTTCTTGCAACAGGGGCAACGACTTGAGCACTTTCTTCAGGTGTTGATCCATAATTTTCTTCAAATGAGCTTTTAATTGCAGAGATGTGTTCAAGTCAACGTCTAATGGAGCGACTGATAAGAAAAAAAACGATTACAGGGGGTTTTATAGTGGGGTTTGTGTCGCGCAAGTGTGATAGAGCGCAGAAGCAGTTTACGGGAGGTTTGCGTTCCAGTTGCATTCAAGTACAGTGTTTATTTAACAATTTACTGATATATGGCTACCATTTAAAGCCTAATACTAGGCTTTATTATGTAAAATATTTATATTACAGGTAAAATAGTCATTTTTTAGTTATGATCACTTTTTTTGCGCACTTGAGGCTTGAGTCGATTTACGTGCACGCGAGTGTAAAGATATAAGTAATACTAATACAAAATTCATTACTTATATCGAGTTCTTACAGCGATAAGAAGTATTTAGGTACAGAAACCTGGTTCATTTATAGTCTAAGAAGATATAACTAGGCACTTGAATATTTGCTTACATTGTAGTACCTACTTGAACTTAAAATACAAGTCTAACCGCTTGAAAGAGGAGGTTAAGTACTATATCTATGCAAATTGCGGGATAACCTACACCTGTTCTTGTCTTAGTTCTCGCTTCTATCGATTTCTATAGTGTGCTACTTGTCATCGGATACGGATACAAGTAACGCAAAACGACCCTATAACATTCTATCTTAATCCAACACTGTAAGGCAATCATACGAATCGCAAAAGAGATCAAGTGGCAAAGGAATTAACCTTGACGGATTAATATCTGCCGGGAACTCGTTTTAATATTTACGGTCTTGTCACTTGTTATAGTGATGGAATGGGACGGACGATGAAAGTGGCGATTGACTTATATCGACCACGTGCGGCTGCCATGTTCGCTGACCACACCGGTAAGTTAGTGGGACAAATGTCGGTTGCATTTCAGTGCAGCAAATAGGTCACGCATAGCCGACGGTGAAATTTTATAACGGACATCCATTGTTTCTATTATGAATGTACGTGAGTAGCAGCCTTAGTTTGGAAGCCTGAACATTATGATTAACAGTATGTTTTATATGCAACGGCCCATATAATGGGCTAGTGGGTTATTGACAATCATTCACTTTGCACTCAATCTTAGTGCACGCCACTGATGACAATACCAAATTTTTATGACTAACTATTGATGATCGGCGAAACTTATAAACTAACACGAAGTCCCTAATAAACAGCACATAATACTCTGACACTCTAATACAAAAAATATACAGTTTTGAAATACACTGTGACTTGTACATTCGTTATCTCATATAATATAGCGCCATGTCAATAACTCGTGACGTAAAGATGTTGGCCGTATTATTCGCTTATTTCTCTGGATGCCTCGTTCTTTAGGCTAAAATTCAACTTAAAAAAAGCATAATAATTTACATAAAATCTCAAAATATCAACCCGTAACGTACCTATTTTTAATATTTTTTCTCTTAAAACTTATCAAAGGCTTTCCCGTTACATTTAAGTACATTGTACGAATGTTGCGTATCCATCTTTGCACCCTTTCATATATATCGCTCATTTTAATATTCCCCTTTGCTCTACATGTAATCAATACTTCTAATATGAAATTGGCTGATATTGAATGCAGATGCGAGGCCGAGGTTCATTTGAAAGTCATGTGGGATCGAGTTTTTAATCCGGAGGCAAACACGCGACCCGACTGCGAATGGAAAGCGAATACGAAACGATGTTGAACTACAACTAGCGATTTTGTATTTGATTTACAACACGTAGACGAGAGAGGTAGAGGTATATTCAGTTGACTGGGCGAAAGTATTCAGAAAAGTAATTTTTTATCTGAATAATTTCATTCAAATAATAATGATTAATTTTTCAAAAACATTAATCATTTATTGTTTTTGCGATTAGTGTTACTCACTTTGCATATCCTACTCATAATCTTTTGACGACTCATTTGGTGTAGCGGTGGAGACGTCAGCTGCAACACCAAGGGTTCCGGGTTCGATCCCCGGGCAGAACAAATATTTGTGTGCATAAACATGTCTGTTTGCAATGGTCTGGGTGGTTTTTTATGAATAATATGTATGTATTGACAAAAAAAATGTCTATAAGTATGTTTATCCGAGTTTGTAACCATAATCAGGCTCACGCTTAACTTGGGGCTAGATGGCGCTGTGTGAATATTAGTGGATATTTATTTATCTCTGTGCACGCCACTGAGATCCTGTGTGTGTTACTTTAGGCAACAGTTAACAAACCATAGGCTTAGCTTTGTACTTTTAATGTCAAACCAAGCACTCGTTCTGTTCATTTTAAATTGATTTAGATGTAGTTGAAACTAATCTATTCCATTCTATTTACTTGATATTTTATTTACACGGAAATCTTAAATTTTAAGCTGTTTTACAGCTAGCAATTAGTTAAAAGCAAAAAGAATTACACTTTAAAATAATGAAATCACGCCCAAAGAAAGAAATAGAGAAAAATTTAATGAATTATTTAGACTTACGGGACTATATTTACATTTCACCATTTCACACCGCCATCTCTTAAAAACAGGTTACATAAATCTCCTCCCAATCAGTCGTAATATTATCATGGTGAGTTCATAATTTATTACCTATGAATAATTATCGCGGTGTAAACCATGCCAGAAAAGGGCAAATCAAAGTTATAATTGTGAATAATTTTCTGTCAGATAAAGTTTGGACTTGTTTGTTGGCAGCGAATTCTAATTAAGCTTTGGTTTATATTGTGGATTACCAAGTAGAATTTTTGAATTTTATTGCATTACATCTTTAACTACGAGTCGTCAGTCGTCCATTTTGTTCTTACATAGATAGCCAAAAGCCACCCGAAGTAAGCCAAGACGACTTTCAAGGAGCTGTCCAATTTATCCAACATAATCCAGCAAGCATCGTTTATCTCCATCAAATGTTGAATTATGCAAATGTAGCCTAGCAGCGGACGTTTAGCTGTGAATAAAATGTCGGCCAGAGGCTACTAGTTTTTCCTAGAAAGTAAAGCGTTTTCATAAACAAGTTGAGGTTGAATGTGATTAGATGCATTTTGCGGCGATTATTCAGAGCAACGTCATCTATTGGCGCGTGTAATCTTGTTGGACGACCCCGGGCTATCGAGCAGGTTGCGTTTGCGGTCACTGGCTCTGCAAATTGCGACTGGGTAATATTCCCGCTTCGGGCTATCCTTTTGCCATTTTTCACTTTGGTAAGCTTCGGTTGCTGAATTTTTGATGTGAATTATTGTTGTCATGAAATAAATTATATTGTTTGTATGGATAAATCTCTGGCCAGTCTTTGATAACTTTGTAACACGTAATTGAAAGCTATCGTTAGAATAAGGGGCTTGTGATCGCTAACATCTAAAGTTAATCGCAAGGTTAATTATAATTTACAATGTTTTAAGACCCATACCTAATTCACTTGCTTATGTTGCATCCTGCCGACTAGCGAACAAGCCAGACCAGGCAAGTTGGTCCTGTCTGAAACACTACATGAATTCAAGGATATCAGGTGTTAGGAGTCATATCTCTAGTGAACTTTATGGTTGTATTAGTAAACTAAAAAAAATATCAATATAAAAATAAAAATATTATTCAAAATCAAAGGTACTCGTAGCCGTTTTTAAATCTGTAATCTCAGCTTTAAACTTTCGGAGATTCTGCATTAGCAAAAAGCGTACCATTTAAGAGTTTGTAAATTGATTATTTGCAATTAGCAGGCCATTGTGAAACGGGGCAAGCGAAGCCTTCGCGTCGGTCGAGGGCGAAGCAAAAAGTTAAAACAAATTCGGAGTCAAGGTACCGACGATTGGAGCGGTCAGACGCAGGTGTGTTCGATGTAGCTTGACAAGCTGGACACTAATTACAGATTATTGGACCTTGACTCTATAACGCGCACTTGCTGATCCGCAGATATTTAATCTGAACCTCAGATTAGTGAGATGGATGACTCATTATTTTGTATTGTATGTTTGAATTATGCGTAGAATTGATCCAGACTATAATTAAGTTACTCTAAGTTATTCCTGTTTAAAATGCTTAACAAATATTTTAAAAGTTTCTTTTTATTATATTTGATATAAAGTTTCCAATAAAAAATACAAGGATGTGGTAACGAACCGTTGAAGCAGTAAACTATTAACTGATTTGCCAATACCACTATTCTACAAATGGTTTTTGGTTTATTCAGAGTGCCATCAAACACACTCCTGGAACAAAAATATGACCGTTTGCTCGATGCAAATTGGTGAAGTCAGGCCCAATAAATATACGACGACCCCTAATCGAGTTTTGAAACTCAAATATATCACTAACAGATTTATTTATCAGTACACACATTTGGGTGTATGGACAATGGACATGTCTGTCCTGTAGTCTGGGTGTTACTATAAAAATAAAAACACTTATAATGCAAAAAAAAAAAAATTGTAAAGAAAAAGTATGGAAGTACGTTTACCCGTTGCTTAGTGAGTACCCATAGTACAGGCTAGATTATGAGGCTTAGTTTGGGACTAGATGGCGCTGTTAGAATGTTGCTGAATATTTATTTTTGTTTGTTTTTTTATTTTCCTGTTGTACATCACGGAGAACCAACTTAAGCAAAGAGATACAAAAACTTGTTAAAAACGGTTTTTAATAAAAGTAACCACTATTTTTGTTATCTCAGGATGTCGCGACGGTAATACGTAGTATGCAAGTGTATTCGAAATCTTTGTATAAGGACTATTTAATGTAGGACACTGACTGGCGTTATCATAATGTTATCGCTAGGGTCATTTGATCGTTTTGAACAATGTTATTTCCTCATTGCACTGTTATTTGTTGACGTATATTAACTTATTGATACATGCATGCATCTTATACCCGTGTACCTATTTGTAGAATAAAATAAAATTATGAGGCTTCAGTAAAACCTTCTTCGTCTGCAGGTATACCAAATTTTGGGTAGTTGGGAGGGCTCTTTATGATTAATCTAACCGCATTTTTATTTTAAAAACGCGGTCTCTTGACGAATGAAAAGGAGCTACAAAAAAGTAGCTAAAAAGTTTAACTTCCAGTTTTATCAATTGTAATTGTCCATTATAAACTAGGCTATAAAGTAGCTAAGTTCGCATTTGAACAGTACTTTCCCGTCCTGCAATTACATTGGTAGATTGGCGAGCTTGCCAATGTCTCATTTGATAGCAGCGGCATAGTTGAGTTGCAAATGGTGATAATATCATCCCAAAAATTAAAAACTGGCTTCAAAAGTCACACCATTCATCTGCGGGTCCAATGCGGATTGGTCGTATAGAAGTGTAAAACAAAAAACTCCTATTACGCTTATCCCATTGCAGTCCAGCCGTCCCTTCCCTCAAATAATCTCGAGAAGACAAATGATTCGTTACGGAAAATTAAGCCATTTCTATCGCTCGTTCTATTGCTTCGTAATTTATTTTATCGGCCAACGGTTATCTTCGAGTACAGTTATCTGTTGAAAAATTAAAGAGGGTTTTAAAGATTTTTTTTTTATATTATTAACCTTAAAAGATCGCTTATAAGTTATAGGCTAATCTTAATATTTTTTTAGCCAACTAAAGTTATATTATCGGTATATCCACATTAATTGGCTCCTATGGACGATTAGCAGTGAAATTACTGGATACATAGTCATCATCTTTTACGTCAGGCTCAGCTGTAACGCTGGGCCCTTCTTTCAAAAGCAACTGTGTGGAAACAGTTGCCACTCAGCACCAGATTGACTGTTTGCTCCTAACTTATATAAAAAAAATAATTATTAGGGTTTTAGAGATCATCCGATCATACTGAAGTAAATAATCATAAGGTTATTAAAGATCCAATCTTACTGAAGTAGGCAGGGAGCGCCAAGTACCGTTCACTTTGAATCATCATCGTTCTGGAGTTTTAAATATTTAGATAAGATTTGAACCAGAATTGGTTACTCTATTATTTAGTGCTTAGGGGTTTTTATAAAGCAAGTGAGAAGACGAATCATCTGAGCTTACCATTGTCCATGGACACTAGCAGCCGGTAGGAGTGACAACTGCGTCGCCTGCGTGTAAAGATAGGAATTTTTCGCTATTTCTATCAAACTTATCTAAGAAATAAATCTGTTTCGATTGTGTTACTCAGATTGTATTGCGTTACTCACGTCATTGTACCTACGGAATGAAAGTGCACGCGCGCACTGATTAGATAACGAATACAAAAACTGCGTGCAATGCCGAGAAAGTTTCATTACGAACTCATTTTCGTTTCTTCATCTCATAATTTTTAGTGATCACAGTTATATTAACCTACTATCTTTTGTCATTACAGATTCTTGATGATTGCGACACTGCTGTTTTAAGTTTTTATGTCACTTACGTTAATAAACTAGCAAATTAACCTCTAAAACTAAAACTTGGTAATTTAGCCTCGACTTACATTGTGGGTACTTATTTATTTTTATGCTAACTATTAACTTAAAAATTGGCTCTTACAATACATATAGCTGAAAGTAATCGAATATATACAATATCGATATGGAGTTAACTGATTTAAATTAATTGATAGATAGGTAATCCTTATTCATATTGGAGAATTTACCGAATTATATTGCATTTTTAACAACACTGTCAGTCTCGTTTCTTTTCAATTGTTGTAATTATTTAGATGCATATTTTAGTTGGATCTGAATAAGGTAAAATTTTGTCTGGCCGAAAAAAATGCTATTATCAATAATTACGGGAGGGCTGAGGTTCAAATCCCGACACGTACCAATGTATTTTCGAATTTTCGAAAAATATATGTACGTTATCCGACGCTCTTACGGTGAAGAAAAACATCGTGAGGAAACCTTCATGCACGCCTGCGAAGAGATTCGAAGGTTGTGTGTGAAGTCGTCCAATCCGCACTGGGCCCGCGTGGACGACTAAGGCCTAATCACCCTATACGGGTAGGCTCGTGCCCCTCGGTGGGGACGTTTAATGAGCTGATGATCAATAATTACGAGCTCAAGTCAAGTCGTATAATGGTCGACATTTGTTTCTTGTTGTACGTGACTTCTTACTCGTATAAGTCAATGTATTCCTCTGATGTAGATATATTGACTGTAAATGGTATACCTATATACCATTCCATCGAAGATTTTCCTTGTATTCCGTAACAAAATTCAAAGGACGTAAACTTTCTTACACGGAGAGTTTCATTGCAATATCATCTTTATTTCTTCAACCTTACGGCACAATAGATTAAGTCGAATAGATATGTACGTCTGACGTATCAATATATCATTCCGCTGACGGATGACGATTTGTTGACTGTAGAAACTTGGGCTGAAAACAGGGATGGTAAGCAGTTTTCTAAAATCAATAAATAATCTAAAATTGTTCACAATGAGTTTTAAAAACAGAATTTAGAACATAACGCTATCGAACAATGATGTCTGTGCTCGAACTGATACATAGATCATAATTTTGAGTTACTTTTCAAAGTGCATCTAATTTGAAATCCCTAGTCACGTATCTTTCTATTTCTCTAGGATTATAGGTGGATGTATAACGAATGTGCATCCTTGCTCCCAAACGTATTAAGCAAACACAACCGCTAAAGGTCCCATTGTATCGTTCACCTGCAAACCGGTCTGAAGAAAGTGCATCTTTCGATTTTCGCGTCAAGAATGCGGTTGATGATCATTCTGTGACATTTTGGCTTAAGAGTACATTTTCAGTGCAACTTATAAATGTGACTTGCGAAACTGGTATTTGCGAGGTTATTAAAAATAATTCAGCTTTCATCAGTTATTATAGCGATGATTTTGTCTTAATTTATCACTTATATTCTTAACATTGACAAAGTGGTAGTAAAACCTAAAATAGAGCCTGTAACCCGAAAGAGAAAATATCTATTATAAAAATAATAATCTGTAATTAAATAATATTAGTCTTCATTCCATGAACGTTAGTGGTGGATAAATATTAACAATAACAGTTTAACAGCTCGCCTGTCTTTTATACTTAATGTTAGGCCTGTCAAAAACAGATAAAAATAATCTAGCGTCCATTCAATGGAGACTTCTCATTTGAATTATGTTTTCAAATGTTTATTAACAATCTAACACTTCACTAAATAATAATGTCACGAATACACTATGACCAACTTATGGATATATTTGGCATATTTATCGCCTATTGTAATTGGGTATTTGACACCACTAATCGTTGACGCACTTTTAATGAACTGTCAAAAAGGAAAGTTTCCATATATTTTGTATGAGATTATTGATATGTGACGTCATTGCTCACTATCATCAATTGATCTCATATTTATTGGTTTCAGTTTATTTAAAAATACAATATTGTAAATAAACAAAAGTGATCAATGAAATGACATATAATTAAGGTGCGCTTTTATAAAAATAAGGTTAAGTATTTTATTGCGGATGGTGGAGAATACCGAATTTAATCATTGAAAAATATCCCTAATCCTTTACAGAAAAGGTCCTGGATAACTGATTAAACGTTCATTCTGAGCCCGGACAACCCTGCCTGCAGCTGGGAGTCTGCGACCTAGTTGGCCGCTCTCATTCCTGTCCCCTAATATCCGACCTACTAACACGAGCCATCACTCCCTGTTAGATATGCGTTACCCAATAATTCCGTTGGAATCAACTGGATAAGAGGGTCATTTATCAAGCTGAGCCACGAATGTGCCGGGGGTTAACTCTCGTAAGAATTGAATTGTGCCGGTTAGTGGCTTTAGTTGGTACTAATATTTCATCAAACGAAGTACTCAAACGAGTAATAAAATGTTCTTAAATAGTGTATTCGTATTAATTAAAACATAAAACAAAAGATTAATATACTCTTTTATATACTTCAACTTGCTTATCCGGCGGGCTATGTCGGTAACTTTAGTTATCTTACGAATTAAATCATTTCTAATTTATCCCTAAGAGAAACCTCGAGTATAGCTCGCTCCATTTTGCGTTGAGTGTCTTAACAATTGAAAATGTTTGTACACAGATACACGAAATAATGATTTTATGCACATTAAAGTGTTGTAAGTTGTAAAATGTTTAAGTCATATCAAAAATATTAAGAACATTTGCATTCGTTCCACGCACAGTTTGATTCGCTTTCTTGGTACATTAAGCAGAGTGTTTCCCTCAGCTCATGCATATTTTGGTGATAAAATAAATCTGGCAAAGAGGCCGTATTCATGTTTACAAACATAAGTAGTACGTAATACTTCGAGGTTGTACTTACTCTATTACGTCGGTAATTAACGATTATGTAAAGAAAATTTAATTAAAATGGAACCAGTTGTTATTAAGTTTTGTTTCGCAAATTCTAATACCTATTATATCAAGGACCACATTTTGTGTTTCATTCTTTTGACTTGGCGTCATCATCGTCCCTTAAGCCGAAAAATATAACAAGCACACTATGATCTAAGCTAGACTATCGCCATCCGAAAGGGACCTATAAGTATGAGTCAGAGCCTATTTTGCTGTTTTAAGTCACGAACAGTGTAAACAACGTCTTCTGATATAGCATCTCGATTGATGACGTCATTACAAATACACAATATGTGATATTATACCCAACTATCGATTATTTCTTTTTTACTAACGACCTTTGTACAGAACACTTCAAGAAATAACGAAAACTGATGACATCATGCCTATAATGAACAAGTCATGGCTGCCTATTTTTATAACATGTTATTTTGTATTGTTTACTTGTTCGTGAACTCATTGTTACGTATCTTTAGAACCTTTACATAAATGTTTCTAAGTTTAAAGATGTCCTCCATCTTTATGTCAAAAGATATAAATAACGAAATCAAACGCATAATTTTGGAAAAATCGTTTCTACTAAAGTATCTTTTAACAGCCAATAAAAATACCAAAGTTTATTTAACTGGCTTTTTCGTTTTCAAATATAGGGCAGTAACTAGTTATGCAGTTTTGTTCGTTTCTCCGTAAATGTCAAGAACATGTGTTGCATCTGTCATTTTTTATGTGCAGGTGCAGAAAGTAATCGCCGAATATGAGCATAACGAGAAAAAACAGATACAGCTGACGTTAGCATTTGTTTTATGAATTAACATGTCAGGCAAGTTTTTATTAGTTTTAGATATATTGTTATGTTGTATTTTAGAATAAGAAATTTTAAAAAATATGCGGCTGAACATGAACTGTCTGGTCCGATTAATCGTGACTTTTAATAAATAAGTTTTTAAATATATTTGGTAATTTTACGATTACGTACACAGGTTTGCCTTACATAAAAGTATTTTTTAACATAAAGTGAAATGATGGTATGGTACGCGTATATTGCAAAAACATTTTGTATGTTTCTTAAACATTAATTTTAACTATATATTTGCGATGCGATACTAACTTTTACATAGAATTTACAGATTGCCCGACCCACCAAGAAATGACCGTTTCACGTGTTGAGTCTAAAAGTTGTGTCCGTAACCTTGGTTCTCTTGCGAATCTACTGAACGGTAGTCAAAATTATTATTATTTATTTTTAGCACTATAGACCACACTGCAAGCCACGGCATCCTATAGGTAAGGTGACACTTAGCTTTAAGTTAATGTTTGTCCTTAATTAAACAAGTTGCTTGTACCAGAGTTTATCTTGTTGGTTGTCCTAATAAATAAATTAAATTAAATTAATAAAATAGCTTTTGTGTAGTGTTGAGGGGTTTCGGACTGCGTGTTAGCGGATGGCTATAGCCTCGTTGATTGTTTTTCAATAGCTTGATGTCAACAGTTATAAATTAAAATTAAAAATATTTAATCTTATTATGGTTAAAAACAATTTATTAAGCTAAGATCTGTGCGACAATTATAAGCTATTTTAAATGCCTTCATATTTGAGCACTGTTACTGTACCTCGTACCCGAGCTCCCATCCTACCATCCACAGTTGCAATGGTAGTTAAATATAGAAGTGTCAACCATTATATTAGTCCTTTGAAATTGTCCCACGCCGGCAAACTACTGAAGTTAGTAATATAATAAATTGCAGCTGCACCTTGCAGGGAGCAAGCTGTGGTTCCCACACCCCACATGTGTCCTTTACTCTCTAAAGAGCAACCACCGAAGATTGGTCTCCCCTCCCTAGAGTCTGCTTTGCCCAATCTACGATAGATAAGTTACTGTTTGATGTGTCAGGGATCTACAATAGTGGACGGTGGCTATGTGAACTACTATGTGAACTTTCCGCCTATATTTTCACACGCACCCTCGTTACTAGGAAGTATAAAAAGTAAAAATGTTCATTAGTGAAAAATAATAAACAAGTTAAGATTTAGAGTGTATAAACGTGATCAAAGATTGTTTGACCATTTAGTGAGAGCAACACTGAAACAGTTCAATAGAGCTTCATTGATTTATACATATTTTAATGAAATTAATTGAAGTAATTCTCGTCAAAAAATTTCGTTGAAGTATCACCCTAATATTGAATTAGTTCCCTCTCAGTTCCTATAGTTGAACGAACTTGTGGATTGTGTGTACAATTGTTAGCAATTATAATCCCTTGTCCCTAGAGCCATTCGCATGGGGAGCTCGCTGGACCGGGATATAGGTCAATTTTCACACTTGTTTTTATGTGTGCCGTCGACCCATTGAGTCGTAAAATCGTCGAGCGCACGCACGAATGGCTTAGTTCCTTAGTTAAGTAATGATTGATTTGCGATTTGTCGTGTATTGTTTGTGCGCCACGTTAACTGGGTCAAACTGGTTATAATTGGTTACTTTTAAATGAACTAAACAATGAAAATAACCTTAAGTCAATAAGAAAAAGTCTTGCAAAAAGCTCCGGTGTAGAAGTATCTTACCGACGAGCCTGTAATAAGGTTACTGTATAAAAGAAGCAGAAGATACGTGTTTGACACACGTATTTTGTTTGAAAGCCGATGAGTTTAAGTAGTCGCTGTGGCTGAAAAATAAACTCGTGTTACCTTTCATGATCTGAAATCTCAAAGTATAAAAATACCTTTCGCATTGAACCAACTATGAAATTCAAAGATATGAGAAAATTAGATTGATTCAGTGCTTATTACGTTATAAATTTAGCATGTTTTTTCTGTAACTCCAAGAATGTTTTATTCGTGTCATATTAATTTATATAGTACATAATAACTATATTATATGATTTAAAAAACTATTTACAGGATGTCTTGTGTCAATATGAAAGTTCATAGAATATAAATTTGTCTAAGGAAATTATTGTTCATTATAGGTTTTAGTTAAGTACACCCTTGAATATTAAAGCTGATTGCAGAGCTAGACAAGCAGTTTTTGCAATAAGAGTCAAGCGACGCGTAAAACTCTAATAAAATTCTCACAGAAGCATTCAGCCGGAATAATAACGTACGCCTAGAAAGGTGTTTGCATATAACAACCCAGGCCTATTAAACAAACTAAACACTAGGAACAGCTAGCTAACTCGCTCCCTCGAAGATTTTTGTATTAAAGGTTTATGAATAACATTAAGTTATCTCATCATAAGTATAGAATATACTTGTACATACCGTCCCCTTTGTCGTTGTTTTCTGCGTATCTGTGAAAAGGAAAAGAAAAGTTTAATATTGCGACAATATTTCATACATTTGAGGATGTATATATAGATGTATGGGTCGACAAAGAAAGAAGTGTGGAAAAGGGAATATAGACAAAGGGGTTTTGGATCTCTGGTAACCTAACTCAGTCGAGCAAGCCATTCATGCTGAAGATTGATTCTCCCAAAGATAAAACCTTTAATAATGGGTTCGTCTTTTACCCCATTACAGAGTATACCTTTGTCTTTAAGAAAACTTTATAACTGTAAAGGGAGCTGCATGACAGTCTGAACTGTATCCATCAACACGTGGCAACAAGCTTATTTGTTGTTTGCCTGACTACATCAGCGCTCGTTTCTGTTGGTTAACTGGGTCAAACTGGTTATAATTGGTTACTTTTAAATGAACTAAACAATGAAATAACCTTAAGTCAATAAGAAAAAGTCTTGCAAAAAGCTCCGGTGTAGAAGTATCTTACCGACGAGCCTGTAATAAGGTTACTGTATAAAAGAAGCAGTCCTAAAATGTGCAGGTTAACGCCAGTTAGCGCATTGCTGGCTAATATGTCCCTACTGTACGAATGCCCCCCTCCCCCTAATGACTCTAACGCGGAATGATCCCGAGCAGTCAACATAACTTATCTACTAAACTTATCACTAAATATCTCATTCCTTTGAATTAAAATTAAGTAAATACATAAAAGATTTGCGTAAGCGTATGATAAATCTTAATCCCTTGCTCTTACAATGAACCCGCAACTTGAGTGCTCAAGAAATCTCTAACTATGAGCTACTGGAATAAATTGGAGTGGGAAAGTTGCCGGATTTCAATATTGTTCTTAGTTAACTTTACTTATTAATAAAGTTATCCGTTGAGTGGCTGAGACGCCTATATTAAGTTATCAAACACTTGTTGCCTGTACTAATAAGAGCCTTTTGTTGTGTCATATGTTCTTAGTTTACTTGCATTTGAAATGATTTTTTAAAAGTACTACATGTATACGGTTACATTTGTTTAATATCCTAATCTAATTCAAACTTTGAATAAACTTTGGCATTTTGTATAGTTTAAGATTTTACAAGGTTCTCAACTATATTCACAACTCATTTTACTGCCGTATTGTAGTAATCTACTCCGCTATGAACGTGTTGTAGAAATATCATCAATTGAGTTAACAAAATTACAGTTATCTCTAACAAAGGCTTCCTGTATTTATTTAAACATAGATCTAGCTACGTTGGCAGATAAATTGAAGTAAATTACAGGACGGTGACTCTAGTAAAAGGTTGGCAAAAGGATTTAGGCGGGGAATCACATTTAACTTTGTGAAAAGTTGAGTAAAGCTCGTTAAGTTTACTCTCTAGGAATCGGTTTTAAGGCTTTCAAGTAATGAGAGTATCTGTAAATATGGTTTGTTTGATGGCTAATCCCGCTTTGACAGTGACTGGCATTTAATTTGAGAATCACAATGAATTAAATATTCAATTTAGCTAAGTGAGGTTGATGAGTTTAGAGATTTGTAGATAGTTATATGACTTTGTGTCACATATATAAATTTCAATTCATAGCTAGAAATATGTGCCTACCGCCGGATACAAACCTGTAAAATGTAGGATTTCTGGAAATAAGGAGAATAGGAGACGATGAATACCATCTCCAAGAACCTTTATTTTATTTGTTTCTGTCGAGTCTAGAGGACTACTTTTAGGTAAGATTAACAATTCAGAGGAAATATGTATTGGATATACCGCAACTGAAGTGAGCTATATCTACTCACAAGTATTATAGAATAATGTTCCCGAAGCGGTCCACTATTTACATTTAATCAATAAACAGAAGCTTACGGGAAGTGACAATGTGGCCTATTATTAGAGCGTCGAGTTGCGTCGCTTGTTTTTTCCCCCGGCTGCAGTCACTGCTAAATGTGGTTGCAACGTAATCGCTTTGATGTTATCAAATCATCTACTCAAGCGCATCTACAGTAGAGCGTTACTTCACTCCACTGCCGTGTTTATCTATCGTATAAATAGATTAGATAAGGCAATATATCTTTTTTGCAACAAAACACTCACGTTATGTTTTTTTCTTTGTTGTGATATGAAATTAATATTGTTTTTAGATTATCGTTTGTTTCATAAATATATAAAACCAATATCAACGCTATACCCGACGGGATAAGAGAAAATACAGGCAAACCCATTGGATAATCCTAGAGAAGGTTAAAAATACGCTACTGAGGTGTTTTTTTCAGCATCAGCATCATCCTTTATCGTTCCACTGTAAGGAAAGGCAGTGAAGTACTGCATTAGGAAATGGAATATTTAATATATGGGATTATTTCTTATCAATTTTAAATAAAAGAATATA
>PQWD01010653.1:0-85113 GCA_019425675.1 Leucinodes orbonalis
CACGTTAATGAATTTTTCTGTAGGTCTTGGTCCGTTCTGATGATAAATGGTTTTGATGTGGGATCTCTTCGAATAAAATTTTTGAATTTTTTACCCACACAAATTGGTAATTATTTTCCTTGGCCAGAGCTTTTGCCTTTGATAATTTTATTTTATTTTTCGTTGTCAAGTGATCGTTAACAAAATTCGACCAGACCCGTCAAGCCGATATCAGTAGGTAGCAAAGGACTTTTACGAAGACGTGACGCAGCAACAAAATCTTCTTTCTGGTATCGGCTCATAAAGACACGATAATATTTTTTATACCAGGATCTTTAGAAGGCACCCTATGAACAAAATTAATCATAGGTTTTGTAATAGAATAAGAGACCTGGTTACCACACTTTCCCCACAATGTCAAATAAGTTCTCTCCCTCTCTCAATGGCACACCTTTGATCTCAACATTGTTGTTTCTTGACCATTGCTCCGATTCCTGCACTTCAACCTCTAGCTTCTGGACAGCATTCCTTAATAAGGATACCTCTTCATAGGCATTTTCCGCCCTCCTTTCTCGAGAGCCTGAATGTTGGCAGGCAAATCCACTGTAGCCTGCTTTAGATCTGATAGCTCTTTCCGAATTAACTGTATTTCAGATGTTAGACTAGACAGTGGGAATTTCTAGGCGAATTGCTGTCAGCTCCTGCATTATGGATTCCAGCGTAATCGGTGGTGAAGGGCCCCTTACCAGTGGACTGGGCAGCGACTGAATACTGGGGCTGCTACAGCTTTTACACGATACACAACGCCAGGTGGCCTGTCGTTCCACTCCAGCTTTCGATAACCTTTTCAGACACAGAACACGGGAAATCAAATGCTTGAGGCAAGCCGAGCACTTGATGGCCTCCACGACCTCAACCACATCTCCACATACCACCATGGCTAGTACAAGATGTCAAGTTAATAATAAGATAAATAATCTCAAAAATAGCAACAGTTTGAGAACCGATGATTTTTAGAGACAACGCGAGCGCACTGTAAGGCGTCTGACTGCAAACTGTATTTATCGAGGAAGGCTATATATCATCACGCTAAGAGCAATAGAAGCGGAGCAGCAATGAAGAATGTTTCAAAATCGGGGGTATTTTTCATACTTGGAGCTTCCGCTGCGTACGCTGAGTAAACGGTTAAAGTTTCACAAAAGTCATGTATGAGAGTATTGTTCTCCTTTTAAAGGTCTACAAAAAAGTCCGCGACAGGATATGTCTATCTTTTAAGGTTAGCTCACTATAACATACTTTTCTAAAAAAAATTGACCCCGAAACTTTAAAGTTGGAGGGAGGGGAAATCCTATGTATAGTGATAAATGTAAGTACCGTGTTAACCCGAATTTAATGCGAGCGAAGCCGCGGGCAAAGCTAGTTATGAATAAAACTGCCCCACTGACTTATAAATAAAAATATTTTTTGAGTGAGATCGTGCATCTAATTAGTTTATATAAGCGACTCGCGCACATTGAAAAGAAAGAAAGGAAAATATTTATTCGGCGCATTTTGTAGTAAATAATAAAAGTAACTTATTTAATGCTACCAAAATGGATTCCACTCAGTTATTGCCAAGACAATAGGCAGTATGACTGGGTCCTAAAAACTATTTCATCGTAAGAACTATTTCATATTATAACAAATCTGGGTTAAAAATAACGATGTGCTTACTCTCAGCTCGAAAACTCATGTTTTATGAATTTTATTAGTATTCAAAGTTCGGTGGGCAAATCCATTTTTAAAGTACAATAATTGTCAAAAAATTGTGAGCCAAAGGATAACACATACAATTTAAAGCAACTTTTGCTATAAAACCATTTTAATAAACGCACTAATGAATATAGTTGTAGTACAAAATTCATAACTATGCATACTAACTACTGAGGCGTGACGTCATAACTAGGTAGCCATTTGTATAAAGTATTTTTGGAAAAGTCCATTAATGTGTTTTTAGAATTGGAAAATCTCTGAGTCGCAGTCCATCAATATCATAGCAGAAAAAAAATTGTCAGCATCCTATTGAACAATGCAACAGAGAGTAACAAAAGCTGCCACGAAATGTGGTTATAACATGTCGTGGAAAATAATGAATACAATTTGGGTGACTTTGGGTATACTCTGGGTGCCACTAACCTGGTTCTCAAAGCCCGTGTCAACTGCTGCATGGCGACCGCATCCGATGTCTGCGGTGTGGTCGCGTCCACCGCCAACGTGCTCAGCACACGCGTGTTCGGATCCTCCGAGTCGAATGTCAGAGGATACCCTGTTGGCAAGTACAAATGATTACAAATCTACAGCGGTACACACTTTATAAGGCCAGGCTATGCAAAGTCATCATCATCATCAGCTCAGTAAACGTCCCCACCGAGGGGCACGAGCCTACCCGTATAGGGTGATTAGGCTTTAGTCGTCCACGTAGGCCCAGTGCGGGTTGGACGACTGTATGTAAAGTGAGTGTAACTAATTTATAAAAACCTATCAATAATTTTCATTTTTGTCAAATTGATTGCTGTTGATGTCAGCAGATCGCCTATGGTTTCAATCTGCAGAGGAAAATAGGCAAATAAGTGGGAATCATTTAATATGTTGACGATTTTCCGGGTTGTCTGGACACACAGGTCACACTAAAAGGGTGCCTTAGCGTACTAAAATGTACGCGGAGCAATCTCTGTCTACGGCCTTCAGCAGGCCGATTGCGCTAAATTTTGACAGCTATAACGTAACTGTACTTGGGACGGTGCAGGGTCAAATCCCACCACGTACCAATGTATTTTCGAATTTTCGCAATTATACTTACCGTGAAGGTAAACATCGTGAGGGAACTAGCGCACGCCTGCGAAGAGATTCTCAAGGGTGTGCGTGAAGTTGTCCAATGGGCCTAGACTAAGGCCTTTACACCCGGCACGGGTAGGCTCGTGCCCCTTGGTGGGTACGTTTAATGAGCTAATGATGAAGGTTTATAATGACATGGAAGAATTCTTTCTTTACTGAGATAACCTTTGATAATTTAATGATAATGATCAGCCTGCAGCTTGGTTTATGTGATGCACACGTAAACTTACCCCTGACCAGATGCAGCGTGACTTCCGATCCCGCCGCGATGGACTGGAACACCTGTGCGACGTGCGCGTGCGATAGTCCGCGCACCGCGCAATTGTTCACGCCCACTAGCACGTCGCCGGGCCGGAGGGCTCCTGTTATACACATTATAATTCACTATACTTATTGATTTTAACCCTTCGGACGCCAGGTATCCACACAATCAGGGCAGGGTAGCTACTTCTGACTTATGAAAGAGAGCCCAGCCCCCAGACGCGCGCGAAGGGGAGTGTTGACTGAGAATACCTACATTTATGTCCCTGTCTAGATGCAGTGTCGTCTTGGTCAGGCGTTTCCATGATAGTGGAATACAACTGAATAAATATCCACAGACACTGCTACCTAGCCAACAATTTAGTTTATATTAAACATAGAATAAACATACTAGTCTGCTTAATTAGATATTCAAAGCTGCATATATTCAGTACAATGTATATTAAAAGATATATGATCCGATGTCTCCTTGGAGAAACAATATACTAACTAGCAATGATGTAAAAAAATATGGATTCGTGATATGCTCACAAAACAATCGAATAAAGTATTCCGAATGCAGTGACAGCACACATACACATATTTCGAATTTCAAACACATTTACCTAAACAAAATAGTACAAAGTGTACTCTCTTCGGCGGTTCGTTTTTGAGGCACGGATGGCGTATCTATCTTTATATATACAGAATATCATTGCTTACTAGATACACAATCACGAAGAAACGTCAATCAAATATAGTCCGAGCCGCTTGACACATACATACATTTTGTTATTGCTAAATTTATAACATAAAATTATTCATAAAAATTTTGCTCTTAACGTGTCATAAATAAATAACGGTATAAAATCGCAAGCATGAGCACACTACCATATCACTATGACATGTAGCGAACGACGCAATAATGAATGAAAATTCTGCCCAACTGACGCGATGGGCAGAATTAAGCCGCGGAAACTTTGAGTGAGATGATGCACAATCTCTAATTAGTTTATTGTTTATCTAAGGATGACCCCTAGGTTCGTTGTGCATTTTTTGAGGCTGAGAGCCATCTGCGATCGCCACATGCCTAGTGATGTTGTAAAGGTCATCTGTGATCAAGAGCAGCAGTCATTTATATAAAAATATAAGATATTTAAATAATAAACATGTAATACCGTCAATCCATGCGGGGCTGTGCGGTACGATGCTACGTATCTGCAGGTAGCCTTCCGTTTCAGGTATGCCCTCCGCACCTATCAATGTGAAGCCTAATCCCTGAAATTGGAACAAAACTGTTTGGGTCTTGGATCGAGTCATATGAATTACATATTACAAAAAAAAGCAAAAAACGATGTGCAAACTTTCATCTTGGTTAGTCATATTTTATCAATTTTGCAATTCTTCAATTCGATTGGGTGGGCAAGTCTATGTAGCTTTAAATTAGATAAATAGATAAGACATGCAATATATATATATATATATCAGATTTTGCTCTGAAACTATTTTAATAAACGCAACAGTAGATGTACTACATTCTGACGCGATGTATACTAACGACAAAAGCATAACGTCATAAATATATATGAAGCGAAATTCATTAATTTGATTATAAATTGTTATATCTCGTTGAGTATAACAATTTTATAATCAAATCTATGTTTCATGTCAACAAAGTGATTATTTTACCAATGTTTCTATTATTAACCCTTTGAACGCAATGACTTCTAAAGGCGTCAGAAACAATAGATTTTCTATTGTGTCTGGAATCTCGGCGGTTAAAAGGTTAAGATGATTTCGGTACCTTGAACTTCCCTATTTTTTATTTCACAACTAATATAATGTTTAAATAATTTATGTCTGATAATAAAGAATCATTTTGTTCTTGTTAAAATGCAGGCAAATTATGGGACGGCATGATGGCATATCATCTAGTCAGCAAATTATAATGTCCGCACGAGCCTAACCGTAAAGGTGATTAGGCCTTAGTTGAATCTCTTCGCAGGTGATGGCACAATTTGCATAAAAATAAAGAGGTAATGTACCAATATTGAACATACCTGAGTGCCTTTAGTAAGAGTGAGAGTAAATCTTTCCCCCCGAAGTTCACCCGTAGGCGTTGACCCGTTCGGCTGGTTGTTTGCATTGTTGTCCGTAGAAAGACTCTTGGCTGGAACGATAAGAATTATATTCATATATATATATTTAATGTTACGAAGTGAACAGGACGATCAGGGCGCTCACCTGATGGTAAGTGATATGCCTGACCATGACAGAGCGGCATTGTAGGAGACCAACAACTGGTAGACAGTTATTATTCTCCATAAATGCCGCACTACGCCCGTTGACCGAGACAATAGATGTTAGGTCTCTTATCCCCGGTAATTTTACTCGCAATTATTAGAACGTAAGGTACGGTACTGTTCATAGTAAAGGCCATTTCTAAGCAAAATTTTGAATTCGTCTGATAAGTAATTTAAATTGTGCACGATATACACACTATTCGTGATGTTATATGAAAATCCCTTATAACATATTTATAGTGATAAATACCAGTATAAGATATGCCTTATCCAAAGATGTTTTTGGTTAAATAGGGTTTTTCAGTTTTATATTGGAAAATTGTGCTCGTTAGTTAACGGCGTTTTAGCTAGTGGACGGCAGATTTGCGGTCCACTAGCTAAAACACACAGCGAAAAATGCATGCGATAAAAAGTATATATATTTGCCATTATTTTATTCTAAAAGCATCCATGCAAGCAAATTATAATGTGTGTGTCTTTCACTGCCAAATGGAGGATTGAATCTAATAGACGCGATTTTTACACTTCCCTAAAATGGGGGAAGCCGTATAAAGTTTAATATAAATATCGATGTGGACTACTTGTCACTTACAAAAATCGTGCATAATTTTTTTGGAAATCTGCTTCAACCCCTTATATAAGGGGGTGAAATATTTTATCGGACTTTTCTCAGTTTTCAAGGTAGTAAGATCAAAAAAGTAGCATATTGATATATACCATCATAGGTCACATTTTTTTTTCGTGTTTTAGAAATCCACCCAGTCCTATCCTATCAATTCATATTGGGCCAGGATGGTTGGTTACAATCCACCTTCCCCATAGCCTTGCCGTGTGGAAAGTATGTGCCGTGATAATATGTTGATAATACATGCATTTTATTAAATTAAATAGTTGTAGTACCATAGTGAAGGCCTAGAATAGCCCCTCAGTCTATAATCTAGATCACTGACCTGATTAGCTAACCTTTGCATTATTTTACACATGGTTACACGGGAAATATGGTACCTATCGTTATTTGCGCTTTATGGCTTTGAAACTAAAACATGTATACGACGTAGGTATACCGATTTTAATTTTGGTCAAACTATGAGCTGCTTTTTTTTATAAAATGTATTAGTTTACATAGCCCTCCTTGCAATATCCTAAGCCAAGGTTTGAGTAGTCCTACTCTATGACTTTGGGTTGTCATAGAGTCTTCATATCATACCTAAGATCTATGTGCAACAGTGGACTGCTGTTTGCTTAGTAAATCCAGTGCTGATGACTGAATGGCGAGCAACGTGCTCGACAATCTCGGTGGCATCCAATGACATCATGAAAATAGTTCTGTTAATAAATTTGTTAAAAAATAACTTAATTTCATTCTACAAGTGTTTCCAAGCACCAAGCAAATATGCATTGGTAATCATATTGAAATTCAACAAACTTGCAGTGGTTATACAAAAGCACAGTATCAGAACTGAAAAAAAATGATTACTTTCGAGAATAGATTGCGTTTTATTAACTGAACACTATGAAGATTCCGTCTCACATCACTTCACCATAACAAGTCATGAATAATTTATCACTCAAGATTATAATTATTTTAGCACGCTCAATTGATCTGAATAATCCTTGCTTTTACTCTATAATGGCTATGCAATTTATATGCTATTTATTTATAGCATCAAATGTATGGTTAGGATATTGCACTTCGAATCACTTGGTTCTCTGAAAAGAAAGATTATTCTGTGCCTTAGTGGGTCTTGGCTAAAATCTTTTGTGTGTTGTAACACCCAGTACGTATTGGGCCCATGTGGTAGGTTTCAGCCTAATTCCCCATAGATATACTGATATACTGTGCAGTAAGTTTTGTGCCTTACACAATGATTACTTGTCCTCCATAGAGGAATGCAGACAGACAAAGAAGGTAATTCCAAAAGCGAACTGCCACCTCTCTAGAATCCTATTTCAACTAAGCAGGAGACATTTAAGTCTGATTTTAGCACCATGATGGGACAATGCAGTTTTGCCTCTTGTGTATTTAGGATGTTACTGAAATTGGTAGGATGAGATCAGTGTTGTTATTCTGGTGTTTACATAGAAAACAATGATTGACCAAGTCTCAATTATATTTTTTTGTTACCTACAAATCAACAAAGGTGTCTTCCACCAGGTACAGAATATTGCTTGTTGAAATTATAGTATTAATCAATGTATGAACTTATGCTGATAATTAATAGTCCAGAAGTGAAACTATCTGCTGCTTAATTGAAGCTGAACCATCCAAAGACTTAATGATGAAAATCTTTAGAGAAGATATTAGACCAGCAGTAAAAATTGAGTGGTTGTAACATGAATGGCTTACCTCTCATTCTTCTAGCTTGCAACACAGGATTTTCATATTGAGTTCTTCTATTTATATGATCGACATAGTAAGATCCATATCGCTCATCCGTCACCCTCTCCCAACCGTATGGCAGTTCATCCTCACCACATTCACCGAGTGAGTGCTTCCGTACCCTTGCCAATCGGGGATCAAGCCAGTGAGATGTTCCAGTGTTGTGGCTGGAAAAGAACAAAAGTTTATTTGTAAACCTTAGTTGCCAGTCATGTTTTTATCAGAATACTAGCTGACGATACAGATAATTTTATATACAAAATACATTTTAGGTAGTTCCCATTTTAAACAATTAAAATTATAATTTTACCAGAATACCAAATTTACAATTGAATTGTATTGTAATGGTATCATAATGTCAAGTAAATGGTCAAAAAATGGAGGTCCAAACCACTTCAATAAGGAAAGCAAATTGTTTTCTGCTTTTACTAAGGCAGGAATAATTTATAAAACAATTACATACAAATCAAGGAAAATTGATTTAAAATCCCATGATTCTGTTAACACTGCCCTTTACTAGGTGGTACTGAGTTGTCGATTGCACTCTGTATTTTAGGATGAGGGCCTGTAGCTAGTAAAATTACGAGGTATAAGAGACCTATCATCTGTTGTCTTAGGTGACAGATGTGGGGCAGTGTTGTGGGAAGATAGTTATACCTTTTTACTTTCATTTGAAGCATAACATGGTTATTATGTACTTTTTATCCTTAGACACATTTTTATAAAATAGACAAGTAACCAAAACATTCTGTATATGTCTATAAAATTCACTGTATCGGTATGAAATGTGTTATTGCAAGTAAGCAATGTTTGCAAACAGATTGGAACATAAAACTGCAATAAACAATTTATATTTATTTAGAATATATTTCCTTTAAAGAATAAACTTCCTGGTAGCTATGACAAAATGTACTCAAACTGTCAAGTTTCTACTAATTGACTTTATAATGATTTTTGGAGGGGATTGGTCTACACATAAGTGGGAAAAGAATCATTGTCACAATGTTAACATTGATGATAACTAGTTTTCTTCATTCAAGTGATTTCTATGTTAGTAAACAATATGAAGCGCCTCTTTTTTCACTACCATGACTAAAATAAAATATTGTACTTACTCAATAAAATAGACTTCTCCAGATGGTGTGAATGCCTTCTCCCACATTGGAGGCAATGGTCCCAGATTGTACTCATCTTCATTATCTCTCTTCAGACATGGATCCCCAACCCTTACACCAACTACTGACCCGCCTACTGTGCCAGCTGTCCCAGAACTGTGCGTCGAAATGCCAGCCGACGATAGTCTGTCCGAATCCATTAATTTTGTGCCATTTTATTCATTTTTTTACGAAGAGTCAAACACTGCACTGAATTTAAAATGGAATATTTGAAATAATCAAACATGCTCATTGAATCAGACAACACTTTTTTTGCACCACTGTCATCGTTGTGGAATTCACGAAAACATAACTTCGTACGTAACATGACTCATTTTGGGGTCTGACAAATACACACTTGTCCGGTTAGTTTTCTACCTGAACTGCATTAATAGATTCCACGTAACAACTAACTGGATTGCGATTCATCTTCCGACGGAGCGTGTCATAATCACGGCGCGTTCAACCCGTTGCAGTTATCTGCAGTGCAGGTGCATCGTAACGAACTTTCAATGATTGAAAAGGAAAAATAATTTCCCACGTTATACGTCAACCGTAACGGTAAAAAGTTAACACATATGCAAATACAACACTCGGAAATAAATTTTGAACTTCACTTTCTCACATGAATAGGTAAATTCTTCAATTTTGAAAGTGGGTGCAACAAGTGTGTGCATACAACACACAACTAGGGCTACAGCTGTTTGTTTATAGATACGTAGATAGTTAATTAAAGGTCTTTGATCTAATTAGTAGTTGCGTTACGAATAGGAATATTATATTATTGTGCCAATAACCAACTTGTTCTCTGGTGATTACGTTGATGTTCTAAGTAGTTTACTTTGAAAACAAAAGTGAATTCAAATATTTTTATGTTGTAGCCAGGTCAGTTAATAACCATAGACAATGACATTAATGACATAGAGAAGAGAAAATGAAAACCGGTCAAATACCTATCCTAACAATTTTCTTCATTAACTTGATTTGAAAATGTAACGATGATTATTGTATTATCCATACCCTAACCATCCATCCAATTTCCAATTCAAAGGCATTCAAAGTAAAAAAAATTAAGCATTTTGAATTTGTTTCCTTCAAAATGTATCTGCTATTTTCAAGCTATTTGAAGTGTTCAAACTTCAAAGCAACAAATTAATAATTTTGCTATTCACCAGTAGGTGGCGCTATGCGATACAAAATACAAACAAAGAGGTCGCGGGTTCGAATCTCGGGGGTGACCACATATGTCGGTGTGGTTTAATTCGAGCTGGTTCAGTACCTATGTCTTATGTGGCGTTACTGGCATACTTCAAATGTCTTTATAAAGGCTCAGGTTCCAAGGTTTAGTTACCAACGTTGCCATTAGAACTAACTTGTACCTACGTCATTTCGTATTCACGATAATTAATCGCTCACCTCGGACATCTAGAGCGGAGAGTCTTGCAATTTATTGTAGATTTAATTTAATGTACACTCGTCGCAATTTATTCCCACCACCCGGTATCAATTAGTTTGCATGTAAAAGCGAAATTATGGTTCTAGGAATAGTGGTTTTAGAGTTAAAAACATTAATTGATGTGTAAGAGACGTTTGACATTGTCTCGACCTCTGAATACTCCTATTCTGTTAGGGTATCACCAGGAGACGCCCTATAATAATAGTAGATTAGATAGAAATATTATTGTAGCAGTATAATAGACTTTCTATTGTGTCTTGTTAATTACGATGGCTGTATAATATTATGACGTCACAGTCCAACACAGATTATAAAATGGCGCACTATTACAAATTTTTTTTCAAGAAAAAATTATAGGGCTCTATGTATTCAAATATATCTAAGATATACATTTTTTAAATGAGTTGTGAGTGTTTCAGATTTCTTTTCGAATCCATTCATCACCCCATTTGGTGTTTTTACTGTTTCACGGCGGAGGACCGTGTGAGCTCCCCACTTGCCCACGGTAAAATAACTGAATGCGATCAGCGACAACAGTAAAGATGCCATCCGGGTCGAATCACCCCCTCTCTTTATCTTCAACCTATCGCAGTCCACTACTGGACCACCGAGGATCCCGGTCCTCCGCGATAGAAACATTTTTTATTCTTAACAGTTTCGAAGCACAGGTGAATTAGTATAGATAATATTGCTCGTCTGTGGTTTTGTCTAAATAAATACGGCAGAGCGGGAAAAACATAAATTTATTGCTCTAATAGCGTATACGATTTTATTGTGTGCCACCAAAGCTTTTGATGTTTTGGTGGCAGACAATTGTGTGGTGTCTTGATATTTCGCGAATAAAACGTTTATATTAATTTAGACAGTCGGAACATTCTGCTACGCAATATATGTGTGATTTAGTTTGCAGTTATGGTAAATATATTGCTTCTTTCACTTAGGTATACGCGAATGCATGGTCTAGACTCTAGTAAATCATACTCTGTCTACTGAGAAAGATCGAAGGAATCAGCCTGATTATTCCAAATGCGAAAGTGGCCACTTTTTTGGGATGTCATTTGACAAAAATGACGTTCTGCGTCAAAACCATTCTGGCCCTACGCCAACACGCACTGGACCAGCGTGGCGGATAACTTTTGGAAGACCCTCAACGATGATAAGAATTCATCATCCGCTTAGCAAAACATCGCAGAATTTAACATGTCGCAGTACTATAATGTAATCGATACGTTAATGTCTGCGCGATCTAATCTTGGAAACGCTTAGAATTTATTATAACTTAACGTGCGTTACGTTATAACATTCTAGCTAGCTATTGCACGTGACTTCGCTCTCGTTGTGAATAAGAAGTATCCTATGTCATTTGGAACAATGTATATACCTGGTTATATGAAAATGAGTCCGGAAGTTTTTGGGGTAATTTCTTACGTATCGAGCCTACATCTTTTGCCGGATACAAACCATTCTACACAGCTATGGGAAAGCTAGACTGTTTTACATACTACGCGAACCTGATGCTTAAGTTGTTGTATGTTTGATGGATTTTTAAGACTGAAGTAGAACCGAAACCAACGGCTTACAGTAACTTCCGAAGTATATTTATTATTAAGTATAGTGCTAAGAAGCAGCATATATGAAAAGGAATGTTTGTATCACTAACATAGTTTATAAGTAATTTGTAACTAACAATTATGGGCTTTTAGCCTGAAATTAAAGGATCTTATTTATTATATTATAGTCAGTACAGAGGATCGAAATTGTATCCTGTCGATCACCCATCCAATGAATGACCATTACGGTAGTACTTACACTATCTTCAACAAATGTGCCATCAGTTACGGTATCGGGCCTATAAAATATATGCTTTGCATATTTTATTCGTTGGAGAATAATGATATTCTGTATATATAAAGGTAGATACGCCATCCCTGCCTCAAAAACGAACCACCGTAGAGAGTACAGTTTGTATTCTTTTGTTTAGGTAAATGTGTTCGAAATTCGAAATATGTAAATATGTATATGTGTGCTGTCACTGCATTCGGAACACTTTTTTCGATTGTTTTGTGAGCATATCACGAATCTATACTTTTTACATCATTGTTGGAGAATCACTACTTCTATACATGTGTTGTTTATTTGTTGTTTCTTATTTTAAATTCTATATATAACGTGGCACTGTTTATCCATGCGTTGCAGGCGGACGTGAAAGGCATTTAATATAAATAATCGTCGAAGAAAAACACATAACAATTCCGTTTTAAAATCCGAGACATATTTTTTGACGCGAGGATTTTCATCAAGTTTTCATCGTCTGCAATTCAGCACTTCTGTGAATCATTCTTAAAATATAGTTTTATTTATAAAACGCTTCATTCAAAGTTGTTGAGTCACTGTGTCTGATTGATTGTATACTTTTCTTTTGTAGTGATCCAATTACTTTTTCCTTTGTACTATCATTTCACAGTTCCTTACGTTGTTATTCAAATTCGAGCGTGAACCACATGACTTATCGCACAGTCCAAAATACCCCGATCCCACATCGCATTTTCACCCGGTGCCACCTAAATTTTATATTAAAACCACGTGAAACCGTCTTAGTCACGTATGTTCGCTGGCCGGGTACGCAGACTCTGCAATAAAAATTCCACCAGCTCTCGAGTTTTACAGCACGATAAACCACCGATTTAATCTAGTTGTACTGTGATATTCACTGGTGTCAATTGACGGTGTGTCGACGAACTAGAGTTGACACTTCGCGCGTTTTCGCGAACCGCCATCTTGCGAGTGAACTTTCAAGTTTTCCGGAAGTAAGTGCAAGGAATTTAATTATACATCCTATTTTCGTTGTGCTTATTAATTACAGAGTGTTTCTTTTGTGAGTGATATTTTTCTCGTTTCTTGGAAGCGGTAAGGTAATGAATATAGTTGGTTTTAATAAAAATACTTTTGGATTCTTAATATAATATGCAATAGATTGGAACCGTCAGTTTGTTAAACTGTTTAAGTGTGCCCGTAGACTAATTATTACGCAGAGAAACATTAAATTGGGCTTGGCAGAAATGCTAGATTTCGTGCAGTTACGAGTAATATTAACACTGTGCCGGAGAATTGAGAATGTCAACCTGTGATGTAATCGCTATTTTCGGATTTGCTTGAATTCCGTTATTTTGAATGTTACATTTGATTTTCAGTGTAGGAAGACATCTAAAAATATAGTAATCTTTTAAACACAAACACTGTCATTTAAGCTACGCAAAAGCTTGAGTCACTGTTAAATGTCGTAATGTTGATTCGTCAAATTATCACGCATATTTATATGTACTTACTGTTCTTATTATTTTTACTATGTTTTCGAAATCCTTAAGATTCACAGGCCAAATAGTGGCCCGGTCCTTTGGAAGGCATGTGTGGGGCCGAAGCCAACAGCACAGAGGCCCCATTTGAATATTTAATCTCTGTGTGTAAGTCATGAAATGGAGTCGTCACATCCCTACACGCTTATTTCGATTATTGATACTTTTTGACGGCAAAGATCTGAGCCATTTCATTGAAGGACACCCTTAGACATTATAATAAGTCTGTAGGTTTAGGAGATATTTATAGAATGACTTCCGTTTTCCGCAATACATGCTGACCTAAATCATAATGCTTGATTAGTTATTTAAATAAAATGAAAATAGTAATTTAGTAAATAACTATGAATGATAAGCATAGGTAAGTTCTAATAGGTACTTATTTCTTAAACGGGCTATAATTGCCCCCTACGTTTTGTTCTTTTGACCCCATGTTACTAAGTAAGCTTCCAAAGACCGGTCTTCTGACCCATAACTTCTATCGATGCTTGAATAATAATATTGACGAATATTGGGGAGCCCATCTAAGCATCGCAAGCCGCAATTTTCTACTTGGTTAGTCGCATACTTGTAATTGTTGGCCAATGATGTAAAAAAGTATAGATTCGTGATATGCTCACAACACAATCGATAAAAATGTTCCGAATGCAGTGACAGCACACATACACATATTTCGAATTAGCGTACATTTACCTAAACAAAAGAGTACTCTCTTCGGCGGTTCGTTTTTGAGGCACGGGTGGCGTATCTACCTTTATATATTCTATTTATAGTATCTGTTCGGAAATATTGCAAATAATTCTACCAAATACATTTCTCATTGAAGAGCGTCGGTGGCCGCCACATTTCGAATTTATATGTACGTTTATCCGACGCTCCTAGGGCGAAGGAAAACATCGTGAGGAAACCTGCGCACGCCTGTGTAGAGATTCAAATGTTTTGCGTGAAGTCCGCCAATCCGCACTGGGCCCGCGTTGACGACTAAGGCCTATACACCCTTTTCGGGTAGGCTCGTGCCCCACAGTGGGGACGTTTAATGAGCTGATGATGATGACATTGCTGATCTCTTTATGTTACCCTAGAACCTGAGATAAACAATACACTAGCTGCACAATCACAAAGAAATATCAACCAAAATATGTCCAAACGACTTGAGACATACTTTTTTATTTATTTACTAGCTTTTGCCCGCGACTTCGTTCGCGTGGACATCAGGTTCGTCCCGTCTAGTATCGCTTCGTAAATAAGCCATTATTACAAAGTAAAGGATAAAAAATGGTTATTGTGGGTTATTCCTAAGAGATAAACATTTACCATCACGGACTTTTTTGTAGACCTTTTTAAGTTGTACAATACTGTAGTACATTGTTTTGATCTATCTTGTAGGATTCAGTCAGCGTTTGCAATGTAAGCGCAAAAAATGTGTTTTTTTACGACCTCACATTAGAAACCTCAAAAATTGTAGCCTATGTGTTATTCTGATGTATAAGCTATATTGTGGTAAAGTTTCATTCAAATCCATTCAGTAGTTTTTACGTGAAAGAGTAACAAACATCCATACATACATCCATACTTACAAACTTTCGCCTTTATAATAGTAGTAGGATGTATGGTACACAAACAGAATACAGTCTTTACATGAAACACATTAAAATAAAACAGTTGACTGGACAGGACTGTTGCCCAGAGACGTTGTACACAGCGTGATTTCAGGACTTTTTTAAAAATATAATAGGCTATAATAATATTTAGAAAAAAGAAAAAACAGAGTACTAACAAAGTTACAATACTGATCTTTGACACTGTCATGTTATATTTATGACATAAAATAATTCATTAAAATTTTGACCTTAAGTCGACATTAAAGGAGTACAAAATCAAAAGCAGGAGCAACAATGTCACTATGACATGTTCGCTACATGTCATAGTGACATTGTTGCTCCGTGCGTGCTCCGTTGCGACGTGATAATGAATGAAAATTTCGCCCAACTGACGGATGGACATAATTTTGCTGCGGACACTTTTAAGTGAAAATGTGCACCTAGTAAGTTTATTGTTTATTTTAGCTTAGAACCACAGATTTCCCAATACAGAAAATGGGGCAAGCCGCGTTTAAAGTGCGACAACTGTAAGCGCAACGAGCATACACTGGCTACCAGTTTACGCTCTGTGAGACGAGTCAAGACGCACGAATATTAGAAGAAATTACCGTTTTTTTCTAAAATGCCATCCTGTGCAATTGTAACATACCATCATCGCAATGAATCAGTAAATTTACCAAGAAATATAATAACTTTTCACAGGTAAGAACCGAAAAGAAATTGCGACACTGGGATTGCCTATAAACTTGGCGGCTTGTCCAGTCTACTGTATATTCGGATGTCTGTGCTTAGAACACACAGAATTACAATATACCTAGGTATGTACCAAAATACCCCTTGTGTAATTTCGTTTATCAAATGAAACCTGTGTTCATTAAAAATACTGGAAAATCACGAGGGTTGCAAAATGAATGATTCAGAAATTGTGTCATAATAATATATGCAGATAGATAGATACTTTTGACACCTGGTTATACATAGTTATAAATTTATGGTGTTCTTGCAAACAATATGGTGGCTACGACCGCACAACAAATGTTTTTTTATGTCAGTAAAGTAAACAGGACGGTCAGTTCTCTCACCTGGTGATACATCTGACCGTGACAGATGCAGTGTCCAAGGAAATAAATAGCAGGAGATAATCATTATTTTCCGTCAATCAACCCTGCGCTCGTCACCCGAGACGACAGATGTTAGTTCTTTCATACCCAGTAATTGAACTAGATACAATCCCCTAACCCTGAAACGTGGAAGTGCAAGCCTCCTATTTTACGGGACGATATCTGACAGGTTCATTATTAGCTCATTACACGTTTCTACCGAGGGACACGAGCCTAGACGTAAAGGGTGTATAGGCCTTAATCATCCACGAGGGCCTATTGGAAGAATATATTGACGATATCAGGTTGCTCAGCGTGCTATGGAGAAGGCTATGTCAGGTGTTTCCCTCCGAAACTGGGATATCCGTAGGAGAACTAGAGTGATCGACATAGCCCACAGGATAAGCAAGTTGAAGTGGCAGTGATGGAGCAGAAAGGTTCTCGAGTGGCGTCCATGTAATGGGAAACGAAGCGTAGGCTGACCACCAACCAGATGGACGGAAGACCTGGTTAAGGTGGTGGGTAGCAGATAGATGTCATCTGCTAGGGATCGGTCTGCGTGGAAATCATGGAGGGCCTACGTTCAGAAGTGGATATTTTAGGCTGTCATGATGATGATGATCTAGGACTGCCTAGACGACTCAGTACCGAGTTTGCCCAAAGAGTTTACCACCTATTGAATCTAGATATTGTCTTCGACGTCAGTTCCTGAGACATCCGATGAAAACTGTGTTCTTTTATTAATACTAAGTATAAAAAAGAACAAAGTTTTCAGTGTTCAAAACTACGCAATTTTAGTTTTCGTGTTTTAATTATATTTAATCTAGGACAATGATAGTAGACATAATGAGATATCATCAAAACGTTGGCGTTTCGAGTTATTTACGCGTTCGTTTCTGTCGTGCTCCTTAATTAATTACCATGAAAATGGGACAAGGATAGACTTTACCGGCTGTACGGAGTCAGCAGCTATTTCTAACTGGTTCCTAGTAATAACGGACCACTAATTGTCTCGGATTTACGTAGTACCCATATTCCCTTAACTAAAATTACCCCACTTTATTTTTATTATCTTTATTCTTTTGTTTTGTTATTTCAAATATCATTTATTCAGTTTAGGCCTGAGGAAGGCAAATGAAGCTACTACCGGTTCGGAATACAACCTTCTCTTCTTCTCTTCAACCTATTGCAGTCCACTGCTGGACATAGGTCTCCCCCATTTTGCGCCAGACATCCCGGTCCTCCGCCTTTCTCATCCAGCTTCCACCAGCGACCTTTCGCAAGTCGTCGTCCATCGGCCGGAGGGCGTCCTACGCGTTGCCAAGACGCGGTCTCCACTCCAGAACGTCTGCTCCAACGGCCATCGGTTCTGCGACATACGTGACCAGCCCACTGTCACTTCAACTTGCTGATCTGGCGGGCTATGTCGGTAACTTTAGTTCTCTTACGAATTAAATCATTTCTAATCTTATCCCTAAGAGAGACTCCAAGCATAGCTCGCTCCATTGCGCGTTGAGTGACTTTGAACTTGTGAACCAATCCCGCAGTCAGTGTCCATGTCTCAGCTGCGTATGTTAGTACGGGTAGGACGCATTGCTCAAAGACTTTCGTCTTTAAGCATTGCGGAATAGTTGACGTTAGACATGACGTAGCTTACCGAATGCCGCCCAGCCCAACTGAATCCTCCTACTGGCCTCCCTCTCGAAGTTATGCCGGCCAAGTTGGATGGTTTGGCCTAGGTAGATATACTCCTGCACAACCTCGAGACGGATGCCATCGACGCATATCGGTTGTGGCATGACACGACTGTTGAACATGACTTTCGTCTTGTCCAAATTCATGCCAAGCCCAACTCGTCGGGAAGATTCATTAAGGCTGTTCAGCATCTCCGCAAGCTCTTCCGATGACTCTGCCACGATGACGATATCGTCAGCAAAGCGAAGATGAGAAATATACTCTCCATTGACGTTGACGCCTCGTTCAGACCAGTTCAGGGTCTTGAAGACATCCTCCAATGCGTTTGTGAACAGTTTCGGGAATACACACTTAATTGAGAAGAATCCGGCTAGAAACTCAGTAAGGGCTTTTTTTTACAAATTATGTATTTATTACATTGATAAAATAAATTTTAAATATTTTCCATGTCAATAAACTATGTTAATCAGATAATTGTACGTAATATAAAGTGGTCATATTTAAATATCAAATACAATTTTAAAAATAAAATATGTCCGATAGCAACATAACTGATTAACGCAGCCTTTAATAGATTTTTAATTATCATTTAAAATGTGCATTTAAAGTAGCCATACCTCAAATAACATCAATTTTATTACAATTTTTTTTCAAGACAAACCACTTTTTCCGTTTTAATTAGAAAATGTATTTTATTTATTTTACCATATGTTGAGAATGGCGAAAGATCATGAGAAGGATTTTGCGAGAATCTTAACTTATGGCAGTTAAGTTGGAGATGGCGTAAATTTAAAAGATTAGTTTTACGAAAGAACGGTGCTACCCTTCTGTGCTGAATAATGGATCATCAAACCAAATCATCATCATCATCAGCTCACTATAGGTACGTTCCCACCGAGGGGCACAACTCGTAAATGGGGCCTTAGTCGCTCACGCGGGTCCAGTACGGAATTGCCGACTACACGCACAAGCTTTCAATCTCTTCGTAGGCGTGCGCAGGTTTTCTCACGATGTTTTCCTTCACCGTAAAAGCGTCAGATAAACGTATATAATTTCGAAAATCCGAAAAGAGTTTGATACGATAACCTGTGTCCTCCAGATTGGAAGGCAACAGTCCACACCAATGAGCCACACGCTCAAACAAAAATAGTTCTCATTTTAATCTCTACAAAATGCGCGCTAAATTTCATACCACTATAAACAATCGATTTGTCTACTTCGCACAGATAAAATAAATTGCCGCCATCGGTTACATTAATCCTTATAGTGTAGAACAAACCGAAACACTGGCCGACTGTACAATTAATGAGACAAAAATATAATTAAACGGCTTATAGCGGTTGATATCGCACTGCTCTTTATATTCGGTTCGCTGATTATCGGTTATATTTGACTACAGCTTGTAACTCAGACGTTAATTATCTAGCGCAGGTGTGAGTTCTACACAGTCAATTATATTCTGTATATATATATATAGGTAGATACGCCACTCGTGCCTCAAAAAACGAACCGCCAAAGAGAATACAGTTGTAGGCTCTTTGCTTAGGTAAATGAACGCTTATTCGAAATATGTGTATATGTGCTGTCGCTGCATTCGGAACACTTTTTTCAGTTGTTTTGTGAACATATCACGAATCTATACTTTTTACATCATTGATTACAAGCAAACTTATAAGCTTTTATATGATTACAAATAAAACCCCTTTTAAAAAAAGTACAATAATTTGTCCTTAAGTTTTCTTTTTTTTCTTTAATAGATTTCCTATTCAACCGTACAAAAATTATGCTGCTTATAATAATCAGTTGATCAGTATGTAGTTATATGTACGGTTAACGTATTCATAGATTCAAGTATTAGTTCACTTGAGCGAACAATTAACGAAAGCGAACTGTTATTAGTTAACAAAATAAACAGTTAAGATCACAGCACTAAAAAGACATAGGGCATTTAACCAACCGTGGGGACTTTAATCTTCAGCTGCGTATTTTTTTATAATCCCCAATACTCATCAAACAATCATTTAACTTGCTCAATATACCTAAGAGTAATCACCGTTAGTGTGACAAAGCATTATATTCATTTATTTGGAAAAGAAACAATACAGTTTCATGCATATACAAAAAACAAAAAACGATTTCAGAAATCAGTTAGTTTCCACAACTTGATAAAATATATATATTCAGTTAATGGCCAGCTTACATTGTGGAGGATGGAAAAGATGCCAATGCATGCTGCAATCACAGGGATGTCTGGTAACCAGACGTTAGGGAAAATTGCGGACATCTTTAGCCTAAACTAGCACAGATAAAATAATTTTAACTTTTCTTTATTGTATTTGGAAAACTTACAGAATAATATAAAAAATTACCCTTTCATTGCCAGGATTCCAGACACTAAGAAAATAAATTGTTTCGGTTGGATATATCCCAGTGGCGGTTAAAGGTTGAATAATACTAAAGGCAAAAAAATAGAAACAACTCAAGGTAATTTAATAATAAATAGGCATATTATTGATCGATACAGTTTTGAACCATTTGCTTTCGAGTTTAGAATTTAACAAATTCGAATTGGTGCAAAACAAATCTAGTCTAGTCTAATCAATAAATTCCATTAATATTTTTTTAACGTTTCCAAACCTAATTAAGTATGAGTTACTTCTGTAATTGCTTCCCTCTTATGGATATGCAGTTATTGTGCCTTCTACGATGTGGTATAGTAGTAATATCCGTTATCCACCAACTGTATAAAATTCGAGTGGTGTTTACTGCTTAATATCCTAGTAGCAGTGTTATAGGGACAGGGCCCTGCAGTGAGCCATTAAAGGCTGGTTAATTAAATAGCAGATACAATGTAGGTTATGTTTTAATATATTTTTTTATCCTTTATAGGCAGACATTTGACCGCCATCTCACCTGATGGTTAGTGATGATGAGGTCGAAGATGGATCATGTCTAATATATTTTAATTTAAAGTTCTTTATCAAAAGTGTCCGACCACAAAATGGCCGTGTGGTCCCCCCATGAAGTTTCGGTCACATGATCCCGCCGACTGATCCCGCTATAAAACAGACTATAATAAACCGCCCAACTGCTCCATTAATTAGGGATATACCAAGATTCTTGTGGCCGGGTTATTCTCGGCATGGTTTCATTGATATTATTACATATTTTTTTGACATTTAAAAAACAACTGCTCGCGTGGGTTGCGTGTAACGGAACGTCTCGATGTACGCATCTAGGTACGCATGATCCCTTAATTAAGCATGTACTAGATGTAGTCATAAGACGTTGCCGCTCTTATATCATTGTAATGCAATACACGTCATGTATCTTTGTCTATCACACGAATCCTAGTTACGAGTAGAAGAGACGGTTGATAGACGTTTGACAACTCTGACGTCGTGTCATTTTGTGGCCTCCAAAGAGGCCAAAACATTACGAGCTGTCGTGCAAATTTTTCACAAAGTGTCATAATTTTAATAAATATTTTGAAAAGAAATAAGTAAACGTAGAAAAATTTCGTGTTCTGCGGTAAATTGTTCTTCAAGAACCACCAAAGGAGGAGTAAAAGACCCGGAATTATCATTTCATAAGTAAATATTTGACGACATTTTCATTCATATTACGTAGTTGTAATGAGACTTATGGATAAAAAACATGTAGTAGTAGACTTTAAATAATGTTAGACATACATTAGCTTGTATTAATTGTAGAAATTACGTCTAAAACAATTAATATTATGCATGAAAATTTAAGGATGTTACATAGTGATGTACTCGACATAGAATTTAATTCCATCGATAGTATTTCTTTAACAGTTTCTTTTATACATTAAGGACAAAAACAATTGCAAATTGAATAACTACTTACTGAGTTTCTTGCCAGTCTTCTTAATATAATCAAATCTTTGAACCGGCGTGGTAGATTCAAAATACTTTTAATTTCTTTTTAGGGTTCCGTAGTCAAACAGCAAAAAACAGAACCCTTATAGATTCGTCATGTCTGTATGTTTGTCCGAATATCACATCAACTTTTCTCAGAAAATTTAAAAACTATAAAAATATTGTTATAATTTTGCAAGAACATATTTGTGTTCTGTAATCCACATTATAATTTTAACAAAAACACATGAAAAAAAATGTTTTTAGGTCGCATATTTTAAACTGAAACTTTTTTTTCATGATACCCACTATTGTGGGTTATCAATGTAGGTATGTATGGGTCTTTAAAAATGATAATGAGGCTTTCAGTATATATTTTTTAAATAAAATAATTTTTAAGTTTGAGTTTGTGAGTGTTATTTAAAATTTGTTATTTTACCGTAAAAATATAATATAGTCTATTAAATACCTACCAATAATATTTTGTTTTATTTGTTCCAACATCATCTAATTTTTCACCGGAAGACCAAACTTCAAAATATTTGCGTATAAAATTATTATGGTAACGCTTTATTTTTATTTTTGTTGAAGATAAAATTAACAGCATTGCTGTTCTGACTCCATGTTATTTTTAACACAATTTATAATCATCTAATTCTGCAGGTGCGACGACGACGCCCGCTTAATTCTAGCAATATGTTCGATACCAAGGTCCATCCTAGTGACGCACACTAATACAAATCTGTAACTGCACACTAACAAAAATTAGCACCGCCTTTCAATATACAGTCTGTCTACCTCATAATATGTCTATGCATGATCCATAGACATACAGTCTTCTACTTCTATGGCATGATCCGACGTATGAACTGAGCTTATGAACGTAACGCACAGAGTTTTATTATAGAGTAAAACAAAATGGGAGTTCAAGTCGCTTGAAAGCTTAGAACTTTCAGGGCCCACGAAGCACGGGATTTTTTCTTTTCGATTATTTCATAAAAGCTGTGCGTTCGGTCTTGCGCAAGGTTCTCTTGTTTTGCATTGCCCAGTTGAAACACTATTCTAAAAACATGTTTTACATTGATAGAGCTATTCTGGAATCAAAACGTTGTTGTCGGAGGTTGGCAACCCCCGAGTCATGTTCACATTCGGATTCCATTGATTTGAATTACGACGCGCGACGCGCGCGTCTATGACTCATGAAATAAGTGTTTTTATGCATTATGGCTATAATTAATATATTAAACTCACATTTAGATGACATAATTACGTCAGAACAGGTCGACACCATTCATATGTTCGTATCCCCTTTGGTGAAACGATGGTCATGGTTGGTAAGTTAGAATAAAGGGCCTTCAACTCGACATAATGTTAGAGAAACTAGGTTTTACTAGGTCGTAGACTCGATTCTGAGTCGTCTAGGTAGGTACCACCGCAGTGCCAGATATCTTCCCGTGAAATAAGAGTGCTATGCACTTTTGTGTTTCGGGGTGAGGGCACTGTAGCTAGTGAAATTACTGGACAGCGCGCATTGATGAAGAATAATAACTGTCTATCAGTTGTTGGCTTCCTTCAATGCCGCTCTGTTATGGTAAGGCGTATCATTTACCATTAGGTGAGCGTCCTGACCGTCATATTAAAAAAGAAACTATAATTATTCTATGATATAGTAAGTCGGCCAAATTTAGTTGCTGACAAGATCAATTTATCAGAAAATACATTGTGTAAAGAAATATCTTATGGGTTATTGAACTAAAAAACAAAGTCAAATGAGACATAGTGTCGCACAGTAATTCAAAACAAATCAATCATGATTTATGTCAAATAAACTTATATATACGGCATCGAAATAAAAGTCGTTGCCAATAAACAAAATATTAATTGGTATTGCCAGAGCTAATATTTATTTTTTGTAAACTTTTCGTTAATCCAAGATGGCAGCTGTCAAGCTGTCAGATGTTTTAATGTTGTTGAATTTATTACAACTAATAGGATATGTCCTAACCTTATTTCAAATACAAATTATTTATGTAGCTATTTTAAGAGAAATGTTTTGATATATTTGGCTGAAATCCGTTACATACGGATATCAAATAATTCCTAACTTTATCGTTTCAACCCTATGATATTCTGTATATATAAAGGTAGATACGCCATCCGTGCCCCAAAACGAACCGCCGAAGAGAGTACAGTTTGTACTCTTTTGTTTAGGTAAATGTACACTCATTCGAAATATGTGTATGAGTGCTGTCGCTGCATTCGGAATACTTTTTTCGGTTGTTTTGTGAGCATATCACGAATCTATTCTTTTTTACATCATTGTTTCAACCGTTGGAGACCGTTGTTGGACAATGGTGTCTGTAGAAGTTTTAGATAATTGAACCACATCAGTGGATATTTTTGCCCTTTTTTATAAATATTTTTTGTATATTTTCACAGCTACTAGCACAATCTGTCTATGATATTAAAATCATAGTTTTTGTTGTGGATAATATGTTCGCCTGTTCCATTAAAATAACTTTGCAAATTAATATAGAATAAAATTCTTAAAGGCGTTATTTTTCGGATAGGCTTTATCCCGTAAGCCACTCAAGTCGATTCGAAACCGTCACCAAAGATTAACCCATAAACCCCTAGTCAACCCCCGCGTCGATAGGCACCGAGAGGAGATTCCGAACGGTTGTTTTCAATGGCCATGAGAAATAATAATAATAAGTAATAATATCATCTACAGAAAAAACGAAGTTAATCAAAACATCATTGATATAGAATCGAGCTCTGGGGTTTCCTGAAATGTAATTTTCGGTATTTAACCCTTTGAACGCCAATGGCACCGATTTTTTATTGTCTGGATTTCTGGCGTTGAAAGGGTTAATAAACATTAAGCCTATTTAAGAAGATAGAAGTACCTTATTCCTACCTAGTGTACTGGTTCCAAATCCATCTGTGAGAATGTTTCGCAAAAGGCATTTAAATTCATATAGTAAACTGATTAAGGTTCACAATGCTAGTAACTTAAACTTAAAAAAAAACACCATATAAGAAGTAAAGTACCTGAAAGTGAAAAACTAAAAATATTTGTTTAACAATCGTTAAACATTTAATAGTCCCTTGAACTCTATTCGGACTGTAAAGCAGGCAAAACATAACATTTCGTAAACTGGAGTAAACGCCCAATTTTCATATATGATGCACGCCTCGGTTTAATTATAGACCAAGCCACGATTTCTCAGTGCGACGATGGCTGTAGATTATTCTACAGTGTAGAATACATGTGACTTGATAGCATAATTTAAACTTTAAATCTATAGAACAATTAAGAACGTTTCCTTTGTCCTAGTTTAGATTTTCGTGAAAACTGTCTATGGTTTGTTTGTGTTTGTCGTGTTTACTGTTTGGTGGTGAGTACAATTTCGTTTTATGCCTATATTCTTTTTTAAAAAAACATTTTTTTTCAAAGGTATATAATAAGAATAGTTATTATAATGAAGCTAGAAAGAAAACTGGAAAAAACTGACAGAATAAAAAATCGAATTTTGAACTCTTTGTAACATTAATGATTACTATTAACTTGTATTTTTAAACGCCATGTACAAAACAGCGTCCTTATGAAGGAATGAAAAAAAGAAAAAAAATCTTTATTCAAATAAATCTGTTACAGATACTTTTGAATCGTCAATTGTTATTATTATTATATTTTTTAATGACTCTACCACCGGTTCGGAATAAGTAGGATCTTGGAGAAGAGCCGGCAAGAAATCTTGTTAGGCGTTTAGTAATCTGATAGCTGTTTGATCAATATTGCTCTACACTAAAATAGAATTATGAGCGCGTTGTTTTACATAGTAAATTTGATCTACGATTATCACTCTTTTGACTACATTTCAATCTCAAGAGATTAGATTTAGATTTATTTACCATCGTCGTTGTGGGCCCAGTGCGCATTGGCCGTCGTCACGCACAACTATTAATATCTTCGAAGGCGTGTGCAGGTTTCCTCACGATGTTTTCCTTCACCGTAAGAGCGTTGGAGAAACGTACATATAATTTTGAAAATTCGAAAATATATTGGTGCGTGGCAAGATTTGAACCTCCAGACTCCAGATCCGGAGGCTACAGTCCGCACCAAAGAGCCACCGACTCCCTTTTTAATTAACAATGTATTAAAAATGCGTCAGTTCATATTTTATAGGTAATCTAACACCGTCCCGTTAGAGTGTAGGTTCTAATTCCATTGAAAATGCCAGATATAGTAAGCGAAATCATTGTAGGGTTTCGACCTATTATTATTAATTCTATGGTTCCGACGGATCGATAAAAGTGGCTTTATTGATTGAACATTTCTTTTGCTTTTCTCCCTAAGCATTCTAGGTTACTAATTTAAGAGCTACCGAATTTGTAAAATGGCATTTGTGCATCTAGTTCACTGTTTATCAAAGTATTTTACAATTCAATTAGTCCTATTGAAAATAGATTAGCGCCATTACTCAATGCGCGTGGCGGGAAAACAAAAGGAAACCGCGAGCGCGCGTAGCGGCTGTCAAATTACAGCTGTCACTGCTGTCAGCGGCTGTTATACGTTTAAAATTACACGCGATAATTGTTGTTAATCTAAGAAGTAATTTCACACGAACTTTTCATAATTAATTAAATTATTATTGATTAATTCTTAAGTACATTTCTTACTATTTTTTGCCACCGTAGTAGGTAATAAACTGTAGAATGTGCTTTCGCTTGTAAAAAAATCTTAATAAAAAGGACATACACTCTCATTAACGGTCGACAACGCATAACCTAACATTAAAAAGTAAATAGGCAAAAGAAACGAAAATTGAAATTGATGTATCGCTGTAAACCTTCATCATAAATTTATAATTATTACCATCTAAGTTAATCAAGCATACCTAGTATAAGACCTTTCATCTATTCGATAATTCCCGGCCTAATAGCGTAACAATAGATTGATTTTTCCTGTAACACAATCTACAAATAAAAGTAAACAACCAAGAGCAATTGCCCTCTATCATACTTTGTCGACCTTCGCGATGTGCCCTACGCGTTATCACGACCTCTCTACGACCTTCCGTGACCCCGATCCTTGGAAACGGCCTCCATTCGAGGTCGACTAAGGAAGGCAAGGACGCGCAAGAAGGACGAAGTCTGATTGTGACGTCACAGGACCTTGAGTGCGGCCTTACCGGGTGTCCTTGAACTTGAAAGTTCAGGGATGTTTATTGAGGGACACGTGGGATTTTATGTTAGTATTGTTTTAAGCTTTCGTGATTTTTGTACTTATTGGCATAAACCACAGATTTCCCAATACAGGAGATGGGCAAGCCGCGTTAAAAAGTGCGACAAATGTATGCTCAACGAGCATACACTGGCTATAGTTTACGCTCCGTGAGACGAATGAAGACGCACGAATTTTAGAAGAAATTACCGTTTTTTTTCCAAAATGCCATTCTGTGCAATTGAAACATGCCATCATCGCAGTGAATCAGTAAAATTTACCAAGAAATATAATATCTTTTCACAGGTAAGAATTGAAAAGTAATTGCGACACTGGGACTGCCTATAAACTTGGCGGCTTGTCCAGTCTAATTGTTATTCGGATGTCTGTGGCATAAACCAATTATACAGATTAAATCGCTTATAATTATATTAGATATTTGAGGTATACATAGGTACTTTATACATTGCCTTACAAACTAACAGAATGAATCCAAAACGAATCGACGAATTAAAAATATCCACTGACATTCATACAGCGCCATCTAGTCCTAAGTTTAGCTTTAAGACAGATTGTATTTCGAATACTAGAAACTGATAAACATACTTATATATATATTTTTGGTAAATACATACATATTATACATAGAAAACACTCAGACCAATACAAACATACATGTTCATGCATACAAATGTTTGTACTCCCCGGGGATCGAACCCGGAGCCCTTGGTGTAGTAGTCGACGTCTCACCCGCTTCACCCATTGAGGTAAATGCTACACCAAATAGACATAAATGGATATAGCTCCACCATTGCATTTTAAATCATCATCAGCTCATTAAACGTACCCACCGAGGGGAACGCGCCTACCCTTAAAGGGTGAATAGGCCTTAGTCGTCCACGCGGGCCCAATGCGGATTGGCCGACTTCACGCACAACCTTTGAATCTCTTTATAGGAGTGCACAGGTTTTCTTACGATGTTTTCATTCACCGTAAGAGCGTCGGATAAAGTACATTTAATTTGGAAAACCGAAAACACATTGTTATTTAAACTTGCGCCCTACAGATTGGACACACTACACACTAATTATTTTCTCATTTACTTGCATTATAACTAGAACTTCTGGAAGGTTAAATGTCTTTAATTCTGAATTTCGACGAAAACTATTTTCGAACTACTTCGACAAATCACATGTTCCACAGCCCACTACTTCGACATGTGTCCTGCCCACTGCCACGTCAACTTGCTTATCCTTTGGGCTATGTCTGTAACTTGCTTATACTTCGACAAATCACATGTTCCACAGCCCACTACTTCGACATGTGTCCTGCCCACTGCCACGTCAACTTGCTTATCCTTTGGGCTATGTCTGTAACTTGCTTATACTTCGACAAATCACATGTTCCACAGCCCACTACTTCGACATGTGTCCTGCCCACTGCTACGTCAACTTGCTTATCCTTTGGGCTATGTCTGTAACTTGCTTATACTTCGACAAATCACATGTTCCACAGCCCACTACTTCGACATGTGTCCTGCCCACTGCCACGTCAACTTGCTTATCCTTTGGGCTATGTCTGTAACTTGCTTATACTTCGACAAATCACATGTTCGACAGCCCACTACTTCGACATGTGTCCTGCCACTGCCACGTCAACTTGCTTATCCTTTGGCTATGTCTGTAACTTGCTTATACTTCGACAAATCACATGTTCGACAGCCCACTACTTCGACATGTGTCCTGCCCACTGCCACGTCAACTTGCTTATCCTTTGGCTATGTCTGTAACTTGCTTATACTTCGACAAATCACATGTTCGACAGCCCACTACTTCGACATGTGTCCTGCCCACTGCCACGTCAACTTGCTTATCCTTTGGCTATGTCTGTAACTTGCTTATACTTCGACAAATCACATGTTCGACAGCCCACTACTTCGACATGTGTCCTGCCCACTGCCACGTCAACTTGCTTATCCTTTGGGCTATGTCTGTAACTTGCTTATACTTCGACAAATCATGTTCACAGACTATTCGACAAATCCATACAGCATAGTTTACTATAATAATACGTCAGCATTTTTTGTAGCAGTAAAGGCGAAGTAAGTTGGGCGTCGGTGGCTCAGTGGTGTGGACTGTCGCCTTCCTACCGGGAGGGCTGAGGTTCAAATCCCGACACGTACCAATGTATTTTCGAAAAATATATGTTATCCGACGCTCTTACGCGAAGGAAAACATCGTGAGGAAACCTTCATGCACGCCTGCGAAGAGATTCGAAGGTTGTGTGTGAAGTCGTCCAATCCACACTGGGCCCGCGTGGACGACTAATGCCTAATCACCCCATAAGGGTAGGCTCGTGCCCCTCGGTGGGGACGTTTAATGAGCTGATGATGATGAAAGGCGAAGTAATATTATTGTAATGTTGTTCCCAGTATTTTTTGAGAGATTCCAATTAATATATTAAAGCAGCCAGTTAAGCTTAGCTATGAGAGAACTATTAGTCACATATTTCTGATTTCGCGTAGAATTGTAAATACTCACTTGTTTAGAGCAATTCATTTTATTATAAACATATAGCCAGCTCAAAACTAAGAATCTGCCAACGGCCCAAATGAGAGTGTTTACAAAATAACAAACCAACTGAGAACTTTAAAAACAACACTCAATCATTGAGACGGCTCTAATTATAAAACGTATCCCGGAAAGATACAACTACGTTTATTTAGTTTAACCACAGAATATGGATAACATATATAAAACTGAGGGCCTCTTGATTAGGCTCAAGGTTGATCAGCGTGCTCTGGAGAGGGCTATTTTAGGTGTTTCTCTACGCGATAAAACGTAACGAGGATATCCGTAGGAGAAGTAGGGTAACCCAAAGGATAAGCAAGTTGACGTGGCAGTGGGCAGGGCACATAGTGCGTCATCATCATCATCATTACAGCCTAATATGTCCACTGCTGAACGAAGTAAACATGGTGTGTAGGAATTCTTGTACCTTGCAGTGGAATAGGATGGTAGAAGATGTTTATTATGATTTCACTCTCCATCTTCAACTTATTGCAGACCACTGCTGGACATAGGTATCCCCTATTTACGCCAGGTAGTGGGACAATAAAGACTGATTGGATAAAATAATATATGTACATAAAGTTAACAAATGGCAGTGAATTACAACCAATTAGATTCATTGGTAGATAAATCTCATTGTGTAATTACCGAGTCAGTTACATTCCGATCACTCATTAGTCGTATGCGCAGAGCCAATCGGCGCAAGCGCATGCGCCGCCCCGCTATACGTTCGAAGATTGACGCCACTTATTGGTTGGCTGAAACTATTGTGGCATGCCGATATTCTTGTGTAGCTACGATCCTATCACTGTCGCCATTGCAGCGGACAAAGCGTCTCAAGCATCTTAGAACACACGCAACACTTCAAGACCGAGATTCCGCCCCTTCGTTGCGAGTCCCTATTCGCGTTACCGGTACGTACCCGGTCGCTTTTGTCCCCAAACGTATACTAGGTTACTTAACCCCCCTGCACCGCCCTAAGCCGAAGTTCGCATCCCACTTTGTGACACCCTTGGGCTCGTTGCATAAATTTTTGGGCTGAGAGTCATCTGTGCTCATCGATTGCCCGGCGAAGCTGTGAAAGCCATCTGCGGCCAACAGGGATAAACATTCGGAAAAAAAGCTTGTGTAACTACAGACTAATAAACAAACTAATTGACTATGATAGCACTTGTGTGGTGACGGCAGTTTAAATAGTCTCCTGCTAGTAACGTAATACGTACTCTAATATCCTCCACCAGCAACCTTTCGCAAGTAATCGGTCCATCGGTGCGGGCGTCCTACGCTACGCCATAACGCGATGTCTACTCCAGAACTCGTCTGCTCTACAGGTCATTGGACTTACATTTATTTATGTTGAATTTTACTAATGTCACAGCAAAGTGACACGCAATAAAACAAAATAAAAACAATGCAAAGAAATATTTACAATCAGCATCAAAGAGTTTTCGACCAATAATATCAAAAACAGTTTTTGGCAATCAACCGAGCCCTATAAAAGTGGGAATATTATATGAAAACAAAACAATAACGATATAAGTGACAGCTGAAAACAATGGAGTTCTTTCAACTCGCCACGCAATATCATATTTTAAAGTTTATTAGTTTGCTGACGATATTGTCATCATGGTTAAAGTTTTGGAAGAGCTTTCAGAAATGCTTCAGTCTACGAGTATGAAGAGTTGGTCTAGGCTATAATCTGCACAGTATTTTAATATAATAAATAAATATTCACTGACATTCACACAGCGCCATCTAGCCCCAAGTTAAGCATGAAGCCTGTAGTATGGGTACTAAACAACGGATAAACATACTTATATACTTTTTTTTTATAAATACATACATATTATACATATAAAACACCCAGACCATCATAAAACAGACATGTTCATGCACATAAATATTTGTACTGCCCGGGGATCGAACCCGGAACCCTTGGTGTAGCAGCCGACGTTTCGCCCATTACACCAAATGGGTCGTCAATATAAAAGTTTATTCGTTTGCTGAGGATAAAGTCATCTTGGCAAAAGTCTTTAAATGAGCTTGCAGAGAGGCTGAATACAACAACCGACTCTTCGGTTGGGCTTGGTATAAAACTGAACAATACAAAAGCCATGTACAATGATCACTATGTTCTTGAGATTTTGGAATAATATATTTACTTGGGCCAAACTTGGCTCGCATAACTTCGCGAAGGCGATAGTAGTGAGCTGAGTGTCAAGAAGTTCCAACGAAACTTTCACACATCCAGCTAAGGTTGGCCATCATCATCAGCCTATAACGTCCAAACGTAACAAGAATTATTTGTATTGTGAATAATGTATAAACAAGTTATAGTTTGAAAATAGATTAATTAAAATGAAATCCATCATCGTGTAGGTATGTATTACTTAAATTTAGCATTATCGCTGTACCCTTATCTTACTATAGCCTCAGTATCGAGTAGTTATAGTCCGTCAAAATCATATTTAGTTTGAATTGAATCAGATGATTTAGCCTGCAAAGTACCATTGACAATAATTAAACTAAATTTAAATTAGCACGCATACGTGTGGCAACGTCACAGCAAAGTGTCGAGATCAGGACAGCTAAATGTCAAGGGGTAACTCAGACTGACTAAATCATTTTACGCTCGCTTGGTGTCGGTGACAAACGGTACGACGCGGTGCGTTACTATTATAAATGCATAGCTTATAAATACAATCTGACAATCAAACCTACGAGAAACCGTAAAGAATTAATAAATTAATCTATCATAAGCACACTTAGGGTCGGTGGCTCTATGGTGTGGGCTGTTGCCTTCGAATCTAGAAGGTGTAGGTTTAAATCCTGGCCCATATTCACACATCGGTCTATACACCCTTAACGGGTAGGCCCCTCGGTGGGGACGTATAATGAGCTGATGAAGCAGTAAATTTATTTAGTTCCAAGAAGATTTCTACCTAGTTTAAGGTGTTCTCCAGTCTGTGTGAAAGTGGTACCCCTCAGACAATGGAACACGACAGATGAAGCTGTAAAAGCCATCAGCGGCCAACAGCAGTAGTCCGAAAAAAAAGCATTGGCGAGGCCCTTTGACACTGTGTTTTACCAAATAGTGCCGTCCTGTTTTATTTAATTATTCTAAATAGTTTCATTAAATCAGTCTTTAATTTCAGTTGAGACTAACATATAACTTGAGGCTTTCCTGTCTCACGTATTCCCGTACAGCAAAGCTATGTGAGGATCCATCAGGTGATTCCCGAAATGGAAAACCCTACCAAACTGAGGGAAAATGTAAAAAGTGATTTTCACTCCGTACACAATGTGCTATCTTAGAATTATTAGTTAACATCTGCCAATACGCTTTGAACTCATATGGTGGGTTACGGCCCAAACTTCCCATAGCCATGCGGTGTGGGAAGGCCTGTTCCTGAAGTGGGTTGATAAAGGCTGATAATGACGAATGGCACTTAAATGAAACCCGCAAATCCTGTAATTAAGATCATCTTTTAATTTCGAACTGACTACTGCTCTTTGCCGCAGATGGCCTTTACAGCTTCACCGGGCAATTAGCGAGCGCAGATCGCTCTCAGCCTTAAAATTTACTCAACGAGTCTAAGGGCGTCCCCGAACGGGACTCGAACCTCGGCTTAGGGCGTTGCGGGGGGGCTTGGTCGCCTAACATATATGTTTGGGGTTAAGATAACGTATTGTTAGTAAGCGATCTTGTTGAATCATTGGCTATCTTGTCGCCATATGACAGCCAACATTGTCGCCTTGTCTGGATCCGTGCCCGAACCCAAATAGTCATACAACAGGCGCCTTTGTGCCTCTGGTCATTCAGTCCACTAAATGGTGACAACAGTTAGGGTATAAACTGTACACTGTACGGTATTGCAGCAGTGAGTTATCACAGGCGTATACGCACACGCATTTACACCCACACATGAAACAAACTACACACACACATGCATGGACACGTACGAATGAATAAATCACTCGCGTATTTAATTTACTTTTGTAAAACAAATTGAATTAATATAAATGCACTAAGCTATGAATAGACTCAGGGTTATCCATTGTGCTAAGAAGGGAGATTTGTAAAGGTGTTTCCGTGTGCGATAAGATTTGAATTCTGAACATACATTGGAAAACTGCAACAAAGCCTTCAGGTAAAAGTGGGCAGAGCAAATAATACAAAGAACCAAAGGTCAATGCGACAGAAGGTCCTCGAAAGAAGTAATGTGATCTATCCGCAGGATACGCAAGTTGAAGTGGTTCTTGCCAGGGCACAAGCGAAGAATTATATGGCGATATAGCAACCCTAGCTGCTCCCCTGAGTGGTTTTATCTCTCTCTTCAGTCTGTTGCAGTAATCTGCATAATAATCTGCAAACCTTATGGTTACCCTTATTCTGCGCCAGATATCCCGGTCTTCCACTTCCCTTATTCAGCCTCCAACAACCTATTCAAATCGTTAGTCCATCAGGCCGGTGGCCTTCCTACGCTACGTTGCCAAGACGCGGTCTCCACTCCAGAACTCCTCTCGCTCCAACTACGTTTCAAATATTGATTATAAATGCAATTGAGTATTTAATAATCACAAAACCTATGACACATTTAACATTATTAGTGCGTTGCAGACTTGTCACATTTAATGTTTTGATGTAATTTAGTTTCACATCACAGTGGCTTATGCATGATTATGTCCCTTAAGATATCTCTCTGGATGATTACTTTTATGTTTGTGCTTGGAATAATCAGAAACTCTTCTTCTTCTTTTCGAGTCGATATGGATTTATAATCTAAATATGATAATGCGACCAATATTGGGCCACTTTGTTCGCCTTTCGTTTGCCATCCAGAGGTCTTGGAAACGAAGATGGACAGTTCGGGCGAGACACAACACAGTTGGGTTTTGATTTTCTGACGCGTTTTTAATTTTACCGTAAGAGAACTAAAGTTACCGACATAACCCACCGAATCAGGAAGTTGAACTGGCAGTGGGCTGGACACGTATGTCGCACAACCGATGGCCGTTGGAGCAGACGAGTTCTGGAGTGGAGACTGCGTCTTGGCAAGCGTAGGGCAGGACGCCCTCCGGCCCGATGGACAGACGACTGCCGAAAAGTCGCTGGTTGAGAAAAGCGGAGGACCAGGATATTTGGCGCAAAATGAGGGATGTCCAGAAGTGGACTGCGATAGGTTGAAGGAACCACTAGCCGTTTTGTCATTGGTGTTGTGTGAAAGTATTTGCCTTGCATTATGACTCTATTAGGCTGTAATGTCCATGGGTTGAAGAGAACCTTTGGGTGAAAGAATAATGTCTGTGTAGTGGTAAGCGGGCTAGTGCTACTTGTAATGTGAAAGGGAATATAAAACCTCGCTTTTTAATTTAGGTATCTTTTACAATGATATTCTGTATATATAAAGGTAGATACGCCACCCGTGCCTCAAAAATGAACCGCCGAAGAGAGTACAGTTTGTACTCTTTTCTTTAGGTTAATCTGTTCGATATTCGAAATATGTGTATGTGTGCTGTCATTCGGAACACTTTTTTCGATTGCTTTGTGAGCATATCACGAATCATTACTTTTTACATCATTGCTCTTTTATACTAGAATGACTTCGGACATCGCTCTACTGTGAAAACACGCTTACTGAGATATAAATAGAGCAGTTTACAACTTACCACCACTTCGACCCTCTGACACACTATGACAGCTGCCTCACGCCTGTCACACATGTGTGTCAAGTTAAATTGCGCGTTGAATAATGATTTTAGTTAAATGATGGGGCGATTGATTAATTAAAAGTCTAAATAGGAAGTACCGTTTTGTTTTCACCATTGGATCATTGATTGAATGAAAGTTTTTTATGATGGGATTTTTCATGTGAACGCGACGGTTTGTACGTTCGCCTGGTGGTTAGTGATACGCCTGACCAAATCTATGCCTGACCATGACAGATGCAGTGTAGGTGGACATTGATAACCACCGTCTCGATTTTGCCGGGACAGTCCCGATTTCGAAAGAATTGTCCCGGGTCCCGACGGCCTATCGATTTTGTCCCGATTTTTTAAAGTATGCGATACGATCAATCAAATAATTATTAAAATGGGCTCGTAACAAAAAGGGAAACGTATGGATATTGTTAGATTTATATGAAAAATACAAAATAAATGTTCATTTTCTTAGACTGTGTCACATGCGTTATAATATGATTGGGTCTAAGTTCGAACGTCACTGATGGATGCCCGATCGTCCCGATTTTTTCCCTGCTAAAGGTAGCAACCATGTTGATAACAGAGCCTGTCATTGTTTTTCGCCAATGCTGCGTTGTACCCGTCACCCAACATGGCAGATTTTTTTATCTTCTATAGGCAGACATTTGACCGCCATCTCACCTGATGGTAAGTGATGATGCGGCCGAGGATGGATCATGCCTGCCTAGAAACAGCCTATTCACTCTTGCCTTGAGGACGTAGTATCTATCTAGACGACTCAGTACCGAGTCTTCCACCTAGTGAAAATAAGTATTTGCCTAAGACACAACCATTGCAAGACCATGTGTGTAGCGACTGAATCATGGCGCCATTTTCGGATCTTTTTCCGCAAGTCATCGAGAGGTGTCCTCTTCCCGAGTTTTATTGTTAAATAACTTCATTGATGTCTCGTAATGGGCGTAGGGCAGTGTTGACGGAAACTTTAATAATCTATACAGCATCTGTCAAGTGAGATAACTGATCGCCCCGTTTATTTGCTCCAGATGTAGCATGTGCCGTTCCCGAATCACATTAACAACCATGAAAAATTGACTTTCTATCGTGATATGTTCACAAAACAACTGAAAAGAGTGTTCCAAAGTCAAAGTCAGAAATTCTTAATTAGATTAGGCTTACAAAAAGCACTTATGAACGTCAAAAAGAATACAAAACATACATTTAAAATACCAAAGTAAGGCACAATAATGAATTTTGATGCTTTGAAAAAAAGCGCTTCGTGGATTGGCCTGTTGAAAAGAAGCACCAAGAAAACTCAACAGTAGCCTTTTTTAAACAATATTTAATGTAACAATATTTTACAAACACTGAATAGCTGAGCAGTTTAAGCTGAGCAGTTTAAGACAGGATTTTTATCACATAAATATTCGTCAATAGTATAGTACCCTTTTTTAGAAAGGTGGGTTTTTATTCTAGCTTTAACCATGTGTAAAGGTAACTCGACAATATTTTGCGGTACCTTATTGAAAAACTTTATACATCTTCCTATAAAAGATTTACCTACTTTATGTAGTCTCAAGTCTGGAACAGCAAGTTTGTTTCTATTCCTAGTATTAAAATTGTGTGAGTCACAATTTTTTTTAAAGGTATGATAGTATTTACGGACGTAAATTAAATTTTCATAAATATATTGTGATGCTACAGTCATTATATTTATTTCTTTAAAAAGTTCCTTAAGAGAGTCACGTGGTCTAAGGTTGTAGATAAAACGAATAGCTCTTTTTTGTAGTACAAATATTGTATTAATGTCGGCAGCTGAGCCCCACAACAGTAGACCATACGACATGACACTATGAAACTAACTAAAATAAACCAATCTTGTTGTCTTCTACATCTGTCAAGAGCCTTTTTTTCCTAACAGCATAAGCTGCCGAGCTAAGTCTACCAGCCAGTGATTCAATGTGAGGCCCCCATTGTAACTTTGAATCTAAAGTTATACCAAGAAATGCAGTGGAGTTTACAAGTTCCACTTGATCATTATTCAGAGTTATGTTGGTCTCGACCTGCCTTACATTGGGCATAGTGAATTTTATTATTTATAGTGAATTTTACCAATGCATTACTTGAGACAGAGCTCTATTTACATCGTCAAAAGTCCTTACGTCTGTTAACATTAAAAATCATGAGCAATCATCAAATAGAATTATATCCGAAAGAATTTTACAATAGTAAGGGAGGTCATTTATATATATTAAAAATAATAGAGGGCCTAAAATTGAACCCTGGGGCACTCCCATGCGCAAAAGGGCACCATGCGAATTTGTGCCATTAATACAGACTTTTTGAACACTTTCATTCTACAAATGCAGCGACAGTACACATACACATAATTCAAATGAGCGTACATTTACCTAAACAAAAGAGTACAAAGTGTACTCTCTTCGGCGGTTTGTTTTTAAGGCAGAGGTGGCGTATCTACCTTTATATATACAGAATATCATTGTTTCTAAGACAGCGTTTAAATCGTCTGTAACAGTTGCTAAGGCAATATAAATAAAAAGTAGAAACTTGATACAAACTTGATACACAATCGCACTACAAAGGTGAACGCATTAAAAAAACCTAAATTCGCATCTAGGCGCCACGCGCGTTTCGTGTCAGTTTGACAGCTCGCTGGCAACGCTCCCGCCTTTCTGCATACGAGGTTATTGTAACACAACAAAGTTACAACAAAACCTATTAATTGTTTAAAAAGTAATCTGCTAATTTAATTCGGATGATAAATGATTCTGAAATTAAGGTTTTCTAATCTGCTCGTTGAATTAAGTTAAGATACAATTCCGTAATTATAAAAAGGAAAAGTATATGTTCATGTGCTGTTATGCTCATACTAATCTGCACATTCAGGTCGTATAAAATAATTCTGAAATATTTATTATGAAATAAATAAGTGCTGAAACGTTGTACGTACATTAGTAAATTTAGACAAAATACATACATATCGTATATTGCACTTTTCGTGGGGATAGCAAATGTTCCATGATTAAAGAACCCAGACTTTATTTTTGAAAATATGGTATTGCTCTTTATGACAAGCGGCTCACCTGGTGGTAGAAAGTGAATCAGCCACCCATACAAATTTGCGACACCTGATGCATTCGCAAGAGTTAGACAGTTGTTAATTTTTGGGAAATAGGCTATGCCTTAACCTATTTGCCGCCATGATTGTAGACATAATAGACAATCTATTGTTTTTCTTGGATATATCCGTCAGCGGCGGTTGTAGGGTTAAAATATAAAAAAATATAAACGTTGTAGAAGTTTACAATGTAGAAGATAGAAGCAGTCTTAGAAATTTCTGCGGAATTGCACGGTTAAGTACTTTCAGTCCAGTTCCGCCGCCAAAGACGCCTTAAAGCGTCACAAACAATAGATTTTTCATTATGTCTTGATTACTGGCGTTCAACGGGTTAAATGTCCGGATCGATGGTAGTCACAGGGTTAATAACCAAAACTTTCCACTCCATTGGAATGCAAGCCTAAGATTAGGCCTCGTAGAGTATTTAATAGCCGCGATATAGAATGCAGCGCAATATCCCCGCTGCAAGTGTGTCGCGACCAGCTGCTTTATAATAACAACCCGCGCCGGCGTCCCGGGTATTTTTACACTATTCCTAGTCTAGGAGTTGTGGTTCATACATTTCACGAGACAATAAACTTACAATATAAAAACACTATCTATCAACAGGACAAAACGCCGAAGCGCTTTTTTCCAAGTATCAAAATTCATTATTGTGCTTTACTTTGGTATTTTAAATGTATTTTTATTGTATTCTTTTTGACGTTCATAAGTGCTTTTTGTAAGCCTAATCTGATTAAATGAATTTTGACTTTGACTTTGACTATAACACTAATATCAAACTAAAACCATAAAAATAAAATATTATAATAAAATAAAATAATATAATAACTAAATAAAGTAAGAGAGACAATTGTGTATTTTGTTATGATCATGATTTGGCATTAGTTCCATGGAAGATGGACTGGTATAGGGAACGCTGGTATTGGAGGCGACGTGTGATACCTTGGCTCCATCTTTTACAAACTTCGTCGAAAGTTGATGCCGGCTTTGTCAGCAGTCTGGAAAGAGGATCAAATATACTCTTGTGGTTTAGGAATCATTTGCTCAATGCTACAGTGATTTAGTTAGATGCTGAATGTACATGCAACTCTCTAGATGGCATATGTTTGGTGAATATATTACTTTGGAAATTAGCGCCTTTAAGGCACGTTTCCTCGTTGCTTGAATAGTTATTTGGGCTTAATTTTTTCTAGTGTTCGGGATATTTCTCTTAATTTTAATTTTATAACTATATATAAGATTATATTCTCACGCAGTGAATATATCCAAAAAGCGCGTAGCTCACGCGACGCGCGGCCGCCGCGCGGTTAAACATTGCTTTATTCATCTAAAATAAAAGTATTTTCTGAAATAAGCTTGTGTTTATCCTTATTACACCAGTTACCTGCCAAAAAAGTCCATTCCAAATCGGTCCAACTGTTTATGAGATTACCCGGAACAAACTGACAGATAGACAAAAAAATTTGTAGTCTTGGTGTATGTGCCGTATATATATTAATATATCCATATGCATGAAGAAATAGTGATATTTCAATATTACAAACAGACACTAAAATTTTATTAATACTTAATAGCGCAGATAATATAATAGATTATAGATCGTTGCAATATATACCATTTGATTGATTAATTTATTTCACTATTTACACTTAACCAAGGTCGCTGGTGGAAGCTGGATGAGAAAAGCGGAGGACCGGGATGTCTGGCGCAAAATGGGGGAGACCTATGTCCAGCAGTGGACTGCAATAGGTTGAAGAGAGAAAGGATTTTTTTGTAGTTTTAAATGAGAATCGCGATCAGTTACCATGTGAAATTGAGCCCTGTCAGCTCTTGTACTATTAGTATCATGGATTTATTACACAGTAAACAATGTATTCGTATTAGACGTGTTTATGTAAATTTATCACCAGCAAAATTGCGGTGCAGACGTTATATGCGGTATATTTTACAATATAACGTTGCTTCGGTAACGTTAATGTAACATTTTTTTCCAAAAATATTTATTTTTCTTAGTCTTGATGCGCGAATCCATTCGTCGAAGATGTTAACAAAATAAATGTTTTGGTTAACGCTGTCTATACGGGTGCCTTTTGGTACAATTTTAAAGCTGTTATTGCAAAATAAATAAATATCCACTGACATACACACAGTGCAATCTAGCCCCAAGTTAAGCGTGAAGCCTGTATTATGGGTACTAAACAACGGATAAACATACCCATATACATTTTTTTTGTAAATACATACATATTATACATAGAATACACCCAGACCATTACAAACAGACATGTTCATGCACACAAATGTTTGTACTGCCCGGGGATCGAACCCGAAAGCCTTGGTGTTGCGACGTCTCAACCGCAACACCAAATGGGTCGTCAAAATAAATGGATGTGACTTCTCCTTGTTTCATAGTGTAAGGCAATGATGTAAAAAGTATAGATTCGTGACCTGCTCACAAAACAACTGAAAAAAGTGTCCCAAGTGCAGCGACAGCACACATACTCATATTTAGAATGAGCGTACATTTACCTAAACAAGGTAAGGAAACATCGTAAGAGTATATCAGAAGTGACGTGCACAGAGAGTATGCAAAGTGAGTGAAACTAATCGCAAAATAAATATTTTTTGTTGTCAAATTGAGTGCTGTTGATGACAGCAGATCACCTATACTTTCAAATCTGAAGAGGACAATTGGCGAATAAATGGGAATCATTTAATATGTTGGCGATTTTTCGGGTTGTCTGCAATGATGTAAAAAAGTATAGATTCGTGATATGCTCACAAACAATCGAAAAAAGTGTTCCGAATGCAGTGACAACACTGCACATATGCAGAATATCATTGGTTGTCTGTACGCACAGGGTATGCATTGATTATTTGCATATATGGAGTGCACGTCACTGTATGTCAGTAGTTTTGATTTACGAGTGTAATGTTCGACCGGCTAGTTTTCTATTTCTAGGGTTTAGTTTCTGTCTAGGTTTTCCAAAGGGAATATTAAATATGGTCTTTTAAGAGGCGATTTAAAAGGTATCTTTTGAATGGTCGACGTATGTAGTGCTTCTGGTATTGCAAGCGTGTATAGGCTTTGGTATCTGCATTTTATTAGGCGGCCTATAAGCTTTGCGACCTATGAGTTTTAAATAAACCTGCAGTTACTGCTGGACATAGTTCTCCCAATACTGCGCCATATCCCAGCCCTCTGGTTTTCTCATCATCAACGACCATTGATGTGTGGTGAAGGTATATTACAAAACATTGATTAACTCCCCTACTCCTTTCGAGGGTATCGGAAGAGGCGGTGACTGAGTGGTTGAAGCTTATGGTGCACAGCAGCGCCATCCTGTTTACTGGGTCATTATTGCGGTCACAAACTTTCCTAGGATGGTGACTACGGTCATTAACCCCCCCGGCATGAATTTTGGCTAATCCCTGAGTGTCACTCACTACTCGCACCACGAATGTTATTCTGAGTCTTCTGCGACTCCGGACGACTTATCTGTGTGTAAGTTAGTGTAGCCAGGCTCTCTCACACTTTAAGTGTTTTAAGACGAGGCTTACCTTTTAAATTTAATGACACTTTGCATTTTTGATGTTTAAGTTATAAAAAGCCATATGTGCCGTTGAAAATTACATTTAATAATATTCATTATGCGTTTATATGTAAATAATGAGTCATCTAGTGAGCAGTAGATAAGCTTTCTTAAAGTATTTTTCAAAGATAATAACGCCATCTATCAGACGGTAGTAGTAGAATCATTTTATTTATCTTTAATTAAGTAGCGCCATCTATTGTGTGGTAGTAACATCATTATCGAAAACTCCATACACATGTAGCGCCGCGCCATCTTTCAATTTTTTTTGTAACATTTTATAATATGCGATGATACAAACCACAACGAAAAGAGTGAAGAGCTTTAAGCTCTCCACATACTGAAAACGCTGAAAGTGACGTTAGCGCGGACACAATCACTACTCCGAGATATTTATGTTTGCGTCGAACCAACGTGAACTTGGGCGTCCGAAAATAGTTTAGTTTGACATATGTACGAAGGAAACATGTAGTTTTTATTTTAAATATCGCTCGCGAATTTTATTTTATGTTTGGAATTAAAGTACTGCTATAGAAAATCCTCAAAATGGATAAAGGGTAACTATTTAACACAGTTCTTGGGTGTTTATTTACTAAACTTGCATTTTAATTGAGAAAAGTTGTTGTGTAGCAAATGTTTTGATTTGTCATAACCTCTGTGTGGATTTTTCTACATCTTTTTTTAAAGTATAAATAACTCGAAATCATATGATTTTGCGACAATGTCCGGAACAGCTATAGCTTTGCGTGTTATGTTAAAATATTATTTTTTTAACATTATGAAGCATAATTTATTCAAACGGTGGTTTAAACTTGTAATTTAATAAACTTTCTACTCGTATCAACTTAGTGTATGTGTAGCCTATACACTAGGTTGCTTTTATAAGCAATTTTATAAATCGCATGAACCAAAAGTTACAATACTTCTTTAAACATCATACCGTTGTAAAGTTTTTAGCGCTTTAATTTTTAAGGAAATAACAAAACCTAGTAGAATAATAATTTCTGAAACATAAGTTAATGTTTAATTCGATAGCTTCGTAAAAGGTGGATAGCTCAAGTAGCGAGTCCTTATCTTGCTGAAAAGTAATATCTGTAACTCATAATTATTTCAAGGGCAGAACTAAATGCAAATCTCTCTTCTTGCTCACTTAAAACCCTTATTTAATAACTAAATGTTTGATTCACAAAAATAGCATTATCTTTATGTTTTGTGACGTATTTTAAAAGCCCCCAAATATCTACTTAAATTTTAAATAATAAATAAATATCCTCAAGCACACACTCATCACCCCGAAATAGCATTTAGCCTTTAATATGGGTACGAAACAACTGATAAACACACTTAAAAGAGTTAAACTCATAATAATTAAAATACACACGCAATTTATGGATAGACCGATGGACCGACGACTTGCGAAAGGTGAAGGAGGGTGGAGTCTGGATGAGAAAACCTTAGGACCGGGATATCTGGCGGAAAATTGGGGAGACCTATGTTCAGTAGTGGACTGCGTAGGTTGGTAGCAAGATTGACGAGTTGTACACTTGTTACACATAGAAACACCAAGACCTTTACAAAAAGGCATGTTCATGCACACATATGTTCGTGATGCTCGGGGATTGAACCTGGAACGCTTAGTGTAGTTGCCGACGTGTCCATTACACCACATGGATCGTAAACTTTCTATGACAATATTTAATTTGATATTACTCTGACTGGTATTTAGAGATTTCATTGCCAGGACAGCTTTCAAAATATAAATATTTCCCTATTTCCTTCAAAATAAACCTATCAACGCTTATTTTCATTACAGAAGCAGCGACAGAAAGCTGGGTGGAGTCCAGGCGGATCCGCGCTGGTACATCGACTCCACATACGCATCTTCTCTTAAGGTCTCCCTTCGTCTTCCAACTAGACAGTTCTTAGAAGGTAAGTGGTTTCAAAGTACGCCTTCTTCTTCAGATTTTTGTATTATTTAACTTTTACGTGGCGAAGCATGAACCGGCTAGTATAATATTTAAAAGAAACATTATGACACATATCTGAGACCGGGAAGTCATTTATTTTTAACACAGTATTTTTTTATTATAGGTATTTATTAAATAATCATGAATCATTTTTTAAACCTTACGAAGATAGTTTTAAGGTATGCATGGTTAGGGCAAAGAATAGAAAGTGGTATTAGGCAGTGCTGACAATGTAATTTAAATGAGTTTTTAAAAAAACAATGTCCGTTTCCAGACTTTTATCAACCGTTCACCCGTTCAAGTGACCAAAGACTACACATTAAGGGTATGACTGTGTGACCCGAACCCGTTTGTACGTAACCTACCTATATCATTATACCCATTTCATTATTTAGTTGATTCATATAATGTAAGCCCCCATATAGGACAAGGTATTATTCATCATTGTTTGTTTCCAATCATTGTGACAATCTTTATATTGCGCACATAAAATCCTTGCAATGACATTTTTGAAACTTAGTTTTATTTATCACGAATAACGCCATCTATGCGTGGTTTCTAGTACTACAACAACAGACGCGCTCAGTACATATGTACAATGAACTGTAAAAGTTCTGCTATACGCCGCTAGATGTCAGAGTTGTCGGCTGGCTTTATAAAATCAATGTTGCGTGATCGACTACCGAAAGCGCTAGCCGCCAAGACATCGATCATTCTCTGGTCGATTTTTGCTGGAAAAATACATCCACATAACATTAAACAAAGATTCTGTTATAAATATATTCAATCAATCGATCAATTAAACAAAATGGATCTAATCGTACAGTATGACTATGGGAAGATGCGGTCATGGCTCTTTACGAAGCTGCGGATTGTTTGGAGCTATCAACTGCTATCCCAAGGTAGTAGCTGGGACCGTCTTCTGAAGCACGTAGGGCCTCAAGATTTATCGATCACCCATCCGACCAGTTCGATAGTTGTTCAACTTGTACGATCGTCAACAGAATGGAGCACTCTTCTTATTATTCCAGCGATGTTTACTAGTTATTATCTATACTAATATATAAAGCTGAAGAGTTTGTTTGTTTGTTTGAACGCGCTAATCTCAGGAACTACGGTTCGATTTGAATAATTCTTCAGTGTTAGATAGCTTATTTATCGAGGAAGGCTATAGGCTATATATCATCACGCTACGAGTAATAGAAGCGGAGCAGTAATGAAAAATGTTTCAAAATCGGGGTATTTTTCATACTTGGAGCTTCCGCTGCGTACGCTGCGTAAACGGTTAAAGTTACACAAAAGTCATGTATGAGAGTATTGTTCCCTTTTAAAGGTCTACAAAAAGTCCGAACAGCATTAGTCTATCTTTAAGGTAGCTATAACATATTTTTGCAATAAAAATTCTGAATTGACCCCGAAACCTTTAAAGTTGGAGGGAGGAAATCCTATGTATAGTGATAAATGAAAGTACCGTGTTATCCCGAATTTAATGCGAGCGAAGCCGCGGGCAAAAGCTAGTAATAAATACTACTACCATCAATAGTTTAACCGAAGTCAAGCGCATATGTATGTATGTTCTCAAAACGTCGTAGGGATATAAATTGAATATTTATATAAAAATATCACACACCTGTCGTCATAAAATAAATTAAATATTGCGTCATGCAGTAAGCTTTAATATCCATACCTACGTCAATATAATATCGGTTGAATCGTTTTATATATATCCTATATTTTCTCAAAATGCTCTAGGTACTAGTTTTAGCTATTACAAATGCCTAACTACTACTAATTTACTGTTTCGCTACGAGTATAATATAAAAACTTTGTTTGTAATAATAAGTTAAAATCCCGCCAAGGTTTAAATACGAAACTAAACGAAAAGACGAAGTCTTTGAGCAGTGCGTCCTACTCGGGCTAAAAACATAGGCTAAGATATGGACAGTGACTGCGGGATTGGTTCACAAGTTCAAAGTCACTAACGCGCAATGGAGCGAGCTATGCTCGGGATCTCTCTTAGGGATAAGATCAGAAATGATTTAATCCGTAAGAGAACTAAAGGTTCCAACATAGCCTGCTGGATCAGCAAGTTAAAATGGCAGTGGGTTGTCACGTATGTCGCTGAGCCGATGGCCGTTGGAGTAGACGAGTTCGTGGAGACCGCATCTCGGAAAGCGTAGCGTTGGACACCCTCCGGACCGATGGACCGACGACTTGAAAGGTCGCTGGTGGAGGCTGGATGAGAATAGCGGAGGAACGGAATATCTGGTGCAAAATGGGGGAAACCTATGTCCAGCAGTGGACTGCGATAGGTTGAGAGACGAAACAAAAAAAGTGTTCTTCTGATTTTGGAATTCCCGATTTTTTTTTCTTTCATAATGTGGGTGTCGTTGCGTTTTGGAGTTTATATTTCATATTCTTGAACTAAGCAATTTTAAGTGCCTAACTAATGTTCACTTTTATTAGTATTTATATACGTATCACACCTAGTTGCAAATCGATAATTAAGTTTAAACGACAGAATAGAACGCAGACGGCTTAGTTTGCTTTTAGGTTAGGTTAGTAGTAGGTTAGGTAAGTTTAATACAACAATTACCTACTTTACATAACCTCATGTCATCAAAATTATATTCCATGAAATTTTCATTTATTCAATCATCAAACAAGAATGAGATCCTAAAAAAAGCGTAAATTTAAAAATGGCCTCATGTTTTGCCGCCATGTTAATGTGAAACGGAAGTAGCGCGTTAAATGGCGCGCGAGTTTAGTTTTTTTTTAATTTTGTTGATCGTTGTCAAATGTGATGCGAAAATTAGAGTATCATTGTAAATTTTTTCATAATGTTTGCTTATCGCAGGTTTAACTTTAGATCAAAGAAACAGTGTTTTGTAATTTATTAACAAGCGCTGAAGCTATAGTTTGGTTTTTAACAGTGAAAGATTTTATGTATCTGACATTATTATGATAGCCAGGATTGAAGTGTCATTCTACACTGTTCCCTTGCTGTTCCCTGCAGTGGGCTTATGATGAAATTATAAAAGGCAGCACATACCACTTTCCATCAGGTGGACTGTGTCTCTTTAATCTAACGCAGTCCACTACTGGACATAAGTCTTCATTACTAATTAAAAAAAGAAACTAACTACTGGTATCCTTATAGTTTGATTTTCTCATTTATCATTATCGGCTCATTACACGTCCACACCGAAGGGCACACACGACACAAACCTACCCATGACGGTTAAATAGGCCTAAGCGTCATGCGGGCTCAGTGGTTTGGCCGACTTCACCCATAGCCTTTGCAACTCTTTGCAGGCGTGCGCAGGTTTCCTCACGATGTTTTCCTTCACCGTAAGAGCGTCGGATAAACGTACATAATTTCGAAAATTCGAGAATACATTGGTACGTGGCGAGATTTCAACCTGCACTCTCCAGATCGGAAGGCAACATTAAAGTCCACACAACCGACGCTTACATGGGCTGTATGCTTGTATCTTAACAAAATGGAATTCGGCATTATATTTTAAAACAAAAAAATGATGAATGACTCATGATGAATCATAAATCTCACAGATTTTAAAAGCTGAAAACACAATAAGTATAGTTGCTAACAAACAAAATGGATAGACAAGACATTGTTGTTTCTACAAGCATTTCTGTCGTCGCTTATCCATATACAACATATTAGAGAGTCACAAAAAAATATGATAATAATAACAATTGACGATTCAAAAGTATCTGTAACAGATTTATTTGAATAAAGATTTTTTCTTTCTTCTTTCATTCATTATCTGCTAAAATAGAAAAAGAAAAACATGTATTGATGCGGAGTTGCGATATACTTTATGAGACAATATCTACATGACAGAAGAAAAAAAAGCGTCGGTGGCATCTTGGTATGGACTGCTGCTTTACGATCTGGGAGGAGCAGGTTCAAATCTCGCCACGCACCAATATATTTTATGTATGTTTATCCGACGCTTTTACGGTGAAGGAAAACATCGTGAGCACTACTAGATTCAAAGGTTGTGCGTGTCGTCGGACAATCCGTACTGGGTCCGCGTGGATGACTAAGGCCTAAGTGTATCTACACTCTTTACGGGTAGGCTCGTGCTCCTCGGTGGGGACCTGTAATAATGATGAAAGATAAAAATAACAAAAATGAAATAAAATAATTACCTTTGCAACAAAATTTCATGAATAAGGTTGTATACATCAGCTCATTAAACGTCCCACCGAGGGCACGAGCCTACCCGTATAGGGTGATTAGGCCTTATTCGTCCACGCGGGCCCAGTGCGGATTGGACGACTTCACACACAATATTTGAATCTCTTCGCAGACGTGCATGAAGGTTTCCTCACGATGTTTTCCTTCACCGTAAGAGCGTCGGATAACGTACATATATTTCGAAAATTCGAAAACACATTGGTACGTGTCGGGATTTGAACCTCAGCCCTCCCGGTAGGAAGACGACAGTCCTCACCATTGAGCCACCGACGCTCTTAAGGTTGTATGGATAATACAGATTTTTGCATATCTAGTTGTATCGAGTATTATATTTGCTATTAATGACACCTCACAAACCGATAGTCTGATTACCGGCTCTTCGCAACATTACCAGTATCACAAAATGTCACACACTTTGGCAATGATTCAGAACGTATGAAAAACTAAGACGCCGCGAACAACTTCGCGGTGAATCACCAAACGCCGTTCGCAATAAATTTCTCATATTAATTGTGAATTAGAATGTTGCAAGCGAGGAATTTTAATAGACAACTTTGGCATTATTAAAGCTGGTCAGTATTATTTTTGGACTAGCTTTTTTTTGAAATATGTACTTTGGGATAAAGCTAACTTTAAACCGTTACTTCGTTTATATAGGCTAGTTAAAACTTTTTTTATATATTATAATAAGTGTACAGGACAGTCAGGACCAGTGTTACCAGGTCCAGTTTAAAATCGGTACATGAGGTAAAAAAAATCGGGATTTAAGGTTTCAGATCGGACAGCTAACAAAAATACAAAAAAAAACTAGGCGTTTCTAACTCTTGGTCCAATTTCAATATGGTTGACCAGGATAAATTCTTTTCGGATTATGAATTAATATTACACTGAAAAGAGATGAAAACTTATTAATTTTGGGAATCGGGATATAAATAAATCGGGAATTTTAGCGTCTAAATCGGGACGCGTCCGCAGACCCCTTAAAATCGGGACACCTGGTCAGGACGTACACCTGATGGTAAGTGATGTGCTTAACCATGACAGAGCGGCATTGAAGGAAACTGAAAGACAGTTCTTTTCCTCCATCAATGCTGCACTGCGCCCGTCACCCGAGACGACAATTGTAAGGTCTCTTATACCCGGTAATTTCACTAGCTACAGTGCCCTCACCCCGAAACACAGAAGTGCATAACACTGCTGTTTCACGGGACGATATCTGTCAATGCAATGCTAATCTTAGACGACTCAGTTTCGAGTTTACTACCTAGTAGACTGCGAGATCTCCTAAGGAATTCATTTAAATAGATGTCCTTGTATGTACGGGCAATTTTGTTTTCAAATTAAATTTTCGTGGTGTTGCGGCGGAGACGTCGGCTGCAACACCAAGGGTTGCGGGTTCGATCCGGGCAGTACAAACATTTGTGTGCATGAACATGTCTGTTTGTAATGGTCTGGGTGTTTTCTATATAATATGTATGTATTTACAAAAAAATATATAAGTATGTTTATCCGTTGTTTAGTATAACACAGGCTTCACGCTTAACATGGGGCTAGATGGCGCTGTGTGAATGTCAGTGGATATTTATAACGAATTTGTTTGAATACTTCAATAAAAAAACCTCCCAGTTTTAGCCTTATCTAAAGATGATCATCGATAAATACTTAAGCTACCTAACATTGAATTTTATTGTTAAGTACCCATATTACAGGCTAAATCCTTTTCTTTGGGGCTAGATGGCGCTGTGTGAATGTCAGTGGATATATATTATTATCTATTTATTTAAAATTAACGGAATTGCGCGCGCTCAGTATTATTTGTGGATGCGGTTTAATTTTCACGAACGACGTTTCCAAATGGTAGCAATGGATTTGGTGTATAATTTATAAGAACAGGGTTCAGTGCATATTTTTGTAACGCATACGTGGGAGTTTTGAGTCTTTTTCTACTGAAAAACGTTACGTATGAACGTTCTGGACGTCATCGTTCGGAATTTATATTATTGTATTTTATTTATTATATAATTATAGTAATACAATCTTTTCTCCATAGCTGCTGTATGGGAAGGCCTATGCCAGTTGGCAGTAATGGGCTGATTATAATGAAAAAAATACTGGCTAATGCTTAGTTTGGGGCTAGATGGCGCTATGTGAACGTCAGTGGATATTTGCTTACATACTATTATTACCATGAAAAAAGTTTAAAAAAATTGCTTACTTGTATCTTGAAAAACCATTCAGGTCGGTGAAGACACAGAAAAAAAAAACGTAGCTTTTTAATTACAACTTATCTATCTATTCAACCTATCGCAGTCTGCTGGACATAGGTCTCCCTCATTTGCGCCAGATATCCCGGTCCTCCGCTTTTTCATCCAGCCTCCCAGCGACCTTTCGCAAGTCGTCGGTCCATCGGGCCGGAGGGCTTCCTACGCTGCGCTTGCCGAGACGTACTCCACTCCAGTATTCGTCATAATTAGAACTTATTTTTTTTTTTAAATCAGTACAGAATCATTTTTTCTTTTGAACCCTGTAAAGGACATATTATTGCAGTTTATGATGATATATTTTACGAGTATGTTAACATGACATCCTGAATTGATTTGGAAATGTCACTCTTTTTACACCAAGACATTGCATGCGGACTTTTATTGAGTATTCGTCTCGCCAAATGCATTTCAAGTGCATTAAACGTGGACAGATAAAGCGATGGACGCTCAGCTGGACGGGTCGCATGCCAAAGTGACTCCTGGATTTGGACATATACCAAAAATACATTCTTGGACTGTTAAAGCGTCGACCGAGGGCTAAAGACAGATAAATTGAACATGTCTGTTTATAATGGTCTGGTGTGTTTCTATGTACAATATGAATGTATTTAAAAAAATCTATAAGTATGTCTACCCGTTGTTTAGTACCCATAATACAGGCTTCACGCTTAACTTGGGGTTACATGGGGCTGTGTGAATATCAGTGGATATTTATTTATTTATAAATAATCTATTACAATATAAATTAAATTGGGGATTCTGGTTGTAATATTGAAAAAAAAAAAATGTTTTCATGCATATGAATATATATACGGTACATACACCAAAACAACATTTAAAAAAAATTTGTCCGTCTGTTTGTTCCGGGTAATCTCTGAAACGATTGGACCGATTTTGACGGGGCTTTTTTTGGCAGGTAGCTGATGTAGTTCGGAAAAACGTAGGCTACTTTGATTATGGAAAATACTTTTTATTTAAGTAAAATAAAGCAATGTTGCCGACGCTCTTACGGTGAAGGAAAACATCGTGAGGAAACCTTCATGTACGTCTGCGAAGAGATTAAAAGGTTGTGTGTGAAGTCGTCCAATCCGCACTGGGCCCGCGTGGACGACTAAGGCCTAATCACCCTATACGGGTAGGCTCGTGCCCCTCGGTGGGGACGTTTAATGAGCTGATGATGATGAGATGAGGTTAAGCAGAGCATGTAATATATACGTATATATGAAATTACACGCTAGCATGCAGAGAACCGTCATAGGCTATTGATGATAAATTATATAAGAGTGTTATGAAGAAACTGTTACCCCTTTAAACCGGTAATTTATAATCATGCGCGGTATTTAATAAAATCGCGTACATTTAGTAAACATCGATTAATAAACTTGATAGCGAGTATTTTGGTCGTATCCAATTTGCGAACGTAACCTCGCATGCACATGTGATGATTGGTGTTGACGCTTTTAATTACTACATAACAGTGGCGTGCACAGAGATTTTGAGTAGGGTATGCAAAGTGAGTGACACTGATCGCAAAAACAGTAAATAATTTATTTTTTGTCAAATTGGGTGCTGTTGGAAGTTGGATGAGAAAAGCGGAGGACCGGGATATTTGGCGCAAAATGGGGGAGACCTATGTCCAGCAGTGGATTGCTATAGGTTGAAGAGAGAGGGTGCTGTTGATGACAGCAGATAGCCCATGGTTTCATATCTGTAGAGGAATATGGGCGATTAAGTAGGAATCATTTAATATGTTGGCGAATCTCCAGGTTGTCTGGACGCACAGCGTATACACTGCTTATTTGCATACACGATGTGCACGCCACTGCTACATAATATAAAACAAAGTCGCTTTTTCTGTCCCTATATCCCTATGTACGCTTAAATCTAAAAAACTAAAAAGTACGCAACGGATTTTGTATCGGTCTTTTTTATAGATAGAGTGATGGAAGAGGAAGCTTTATTCTCGTATGTTTGTTTAATAGCACCCATTAAATAGTGGAGAAATACTGTTATTTCTGAAATTTGCGGCGGCGGGAGCGTGCCTACTTATCAGCATTGCACCTGTGCAAAGCCAGGGGGTCGCTAGTATAATTTATTAAGGAAGGCATCGAAACTAGACTAGTAGTGAAATTACCGGGTAAAAGAGACCTAACATCTGTTCATCTGTTGTCTCGGGTGACGGGAGCAGTGTTGCATTGATGGAGGATAATAACTATCTTTTAGTTGTTACTCTCCTTCTATGCCTCTCTGTCGTGGTCATGCGTGTCACTTACCACCATGTAAGCAAACTGACCGTTGCATCAAATGTTTGTTTATTTTTTGTGGCCAATAAAAACGTTTCTTTCTTTCTTATCCTTATAGCGGAATTGAAGCTCGGAAGGCAAATACGGTCGACCTGATGGTAAATGACACTGCTGCTTATAAATACTTCAAAAATAAATATCCACTGACATTCACACAGCGCCATCTAGCCCCAAACTAAGCATTTGCCTGTAATATATCCATATTACAGGCAAATCAAAAGTATCCACTTAACAACGGGTAAACATACTTATATACTTTTTTTGTAAATACATGCATATTCTGTATAGAAAACACCCAGACTATTATAAACAAACATGTTCATGCACACAATTTGTACATCCCGGGGATCGAACCTTAAACCCTTGGTGTAACAGCCGACGTCTCAACCATTACACCAGATGGGTCGAAAGACCAGAGGTTCCAGAAATCGTTGCCGGTCCTTCAAAATAATGTAGATACATACTTTTCTTTAAAGACGCAAGGTCGTCTCGCTTTGGAAATATTTCAATGGAAGCTTATTCCACAGTGTCCCTCTAAGTCTACGAGTTTCCTTAGCAGTCAACATCCAAAGGCTACGTACTAGGTACACTACGTTATTCAAGTCATACGCCCATCTAGTAGGGGTACCCTAAACTTGTTTAGTTCCATTATAAGGCTCATATGTGACCTTACGCAAGATCTCAATCATAGCAAATTTCGAGTCGAAGGGCGTTTTACGTCTGTAGTAGCAATGCTTTTAATGCAATGATATTCTGTATATATAAAGGTAGATACGCCACCCGTGCCTCAAAGAAGAACCGCCAAAGAGAATACAGTTGTAGGCTCTTTGTTAAGGTAAATGTACGCTCATTCGAAATATGTGTATGTGTGCTGTTGCTGAATTCGGAACACTTTTTTCAGTTGTACGAATCTATACTTTTTACATTATTGTTTTTATATTGCAAAAATTACGGTGTAGTTAAAAGATTTAACGTATTTATTTCAAAAGTAAGATATACAACACTGATCCCACTTTGCTATTTTTGTACCGGTAGCGAGTGCAATGTCGTAAAAAACGTAAAAATAACTGTAAACGTACAAAAACAAATTGCGCAAATGCATGTTTACGTTAAACCATAATATGAGCAAACAACAGGAGCGATGGCCGTTAAAAACAATCCAAACATAAATATTATGTATCGTTTTAAACATATAAAAATATGTGCCTCAGCTTTGGTATTTTTTTAAAAGACATGGAGTTATAAACATTTTTTTACCAAGACAGGATAAAGAAAAACACGTCCAGGCGTACGTAAAAGCGATTGTGACGAGAATAACATGCGGCAAATGTTTGTAATATAAAGATATAATTATTGTGATATATAAATATAGTATTTCGACTTGGGTCCGGCTGGAGCGGTCTAGTTGGTTCGTGTACGCCGTGCTCAGTACGCGGCAGGCTGCGTTCGGAATTGAATAAAAAAAATAAAGTCAAGTTTTGTGAAGTGTTGTCTGTGATTGGTAAAATTAAAATTAAGAATACGGTTGGTGATTTAAAAAAGAAAATGACGCGAGTACGAATTTTTTTTTCTTCCAGGAACACAACACATTTTTTTAAATCACTTTTTTCAATCGGTTACAAATATTAGTGAACAGTGCAATACGATTTGTTCATGCTACGAAAGTGCTACGTAGTTCCAATATCGTGCTACGGAGTGATTAATACGGCGATTGTGCTGGTTATACACACATTCACATATCAAACTTATAACTGTTTAACAAACTTCACCGATATAACTATTTTTACTAACAACTACACAAGTCACTACTTTTTATGGTCTGCCTAAATAAGGGATGATTCTCAGATTCTAAAGTCAAAAATGTTCTCTAAAAGTCCATAAGCATACAACAGGCAAACAACTACATAAAATGATAAAATGTTTGCAACTACTCATATTGAATTCAATTAAACCAGAAACCCTACACCGAGATTGACCTAAAATTATCGCATAAATTACACTTATTAATAGAAGATTCACCTATCCGTAACGCAAACGCAAATTCGACGCAAATGTGTTATTTTCATATGAAATAACCGCGAAGTATTAATGTCACGTAAAGGGCTAGAATAAAATAAATTTGTTTAAGATTTAACAGCGCAATAAGCTCATAAAATTTAATGATACGTCAAGGGAGACATTCTTGAGAAATATTTGTATTTTGTATATTAAAAACGATACGCCAAAGTCACTGAGTGCTAGCAATTTGGGATTTTATTTTTCGTTTCGCATTTATTTCGGTAACACGTAACGGTCATTTTATGGTACATAATTTAGGATTTATTAATGTTTTTTATTTTAGATGTCCGGGCCAAATATTTTGTAGTCATTAGATAGTGAAATAACTGGGTGTAAGAGACCTAGCACCTGTCGTCTCGGGTGACGGGCGCAGGGCAGTGTTGATGGAAAGAACAGTTATTGGTTTCCTTCAACACTACAACTATCATGGGAAGGCGTATCACTTACTATCAGGTGACCGAAACGGCCGTCCTGTTCACTTCATGAAAAAAACGCGGCTTTGGCAGTCATCTTTTGAATGTCATTATAATCATCCGATAACTTTTTACACGCCACAGGCTTTCCGCACAGCATACGAGTAGACCGCATAGTGAATGTTACTTTGTACGTTTTTCCCCGGTTAGGAAACCAAACTGGGGTGAACGCACAAAGTTTTATGTTTGTAGTCAGTGCAGGCTGAATCTTTATTCTTTCTTATTCTTTCTTTTTACCCCAATATAGATTATTATTACATAGAATGTTTCCATAGTTTTGATTTCAAAAATTTTTTAGTATGTCACTACCTTTGAAATGTATTTATCTGGAAGACTTAGCGTCTGTCATACAGTTCCATTAAGGAACTAGTATAGATGCTTAAGGTTCTCATCTCAACAATGTACTTCTATACTAAGAAACAAATTTGTATTGTAATGTTGAAGATTATGTATTCCTTTTTGTTCAATAAAGATTATTATTATTAATCACCTGATTCTACGAATAACAAATAATTACGTACTTCGAAGGGCATGTTGTGTGCCAACGTTCCTGGCTACAATCTTAGATGGAAGTCGTTAATACCCACCAATCCGTATTGGGCCCGCGTGATGTGTTACGACCACAGACATCCGAATATACAATTAGACTGGACAAGCCGCCAAGTTTATAGGCAGTCCCAGTGTCGCAATTTCTTTTCGGTTCTTACCAGTGAAAAGTTATTATATTTCTTGGTAAATTTACTGATTCATTGCGATGATGGCATGTTACAATTGCACAGGATGGCATTTTGGAAAAAACGGTAATTTCTTCTAATATTCGTGCGTCTTGACTCGTCTCACAGAGCGTAAACTGGCAGCCAGTGTATGCTCGTTGAGCTTACATTTGTCGCACTTAAAAACGCGGCTTGTCCCATCTCCTGTATTGGGAAATCTGTGGTTACGACCTATTCCCTCCATAGTATGGAGTATAGTATGGAGTAACTTTTTGTGTTTTCCCCAGTTTGGTTTCCTGACCTTAGGTAGGTACCACCGCAGTGCCAGATATCATCCCGTGAAACAAGAGTGTTATGCACTTTTGTGTTTCGGGATGAGGGCACTGTAGCTAGTGAAATTACCGGGTATAAGAGACCTAACATCTGTTGTCTCGGGTGACGGGCGCAGTGCGGCGTTGGTGGAGAATAATAGTCTATCAGCTGTTGGTCTCCTTTTAATGCCGCTCTGTCATGGTCTGGCGTATCACTTACCATCAGGTGAACGTCCGGACCGTCCTGTACACTTATAACATAAAAAAACACACAAAGTAACATTCACTATGCGGTTATGGATTTGAACCCACGACCCCTGGATCGCGATGTAAACCCAACACTCAGCGCATTAGTCCACGGAGGCAAGAAGTTTTGATTATTCACCATTAGCTCAATATACGTACCCACCGAGGGGTTCGAGCCTAACCAAATAGGGTGTATAGGCCTTAGCCGTTCACGCGGGCCCAGTGCCGATTAGCCGACTTCACGCACAACCTTTGAATATCTTCGCAGGTTTCCTCACGATATTTTCTTTCACCGTAAGAGCATCGGATAACGTAGATATAATTTCGAAATTTGGAAAACACGTGGCGTGATTGTAACCTGCGGTCTCCCGGCCGAAAGGCAACAGTCAAAATCATTGAGCCACCGACGCTCATCCTTTCATTTAACGTTTTGATTATATTTAAATGCAATTTTACGATCCCAGTTGTGGAAGGGGCTTGTTAGCAGTGTTCCACGTCATAAGCAAAGACATTCCAATGATGGGTAGCCATTTTATCTCTGCTTTGATTGCGTTTGAACGCGTGATACGTTTTACGCAATTATTTTTTATAGAGCATATTTTAGCTAAATTTATTCAGTGTAATGTGGCACAGCAATGTGCTCGTGAAATGAAACGGAAAGTCTCTTTGAATTTGTTATTCGTGAAAAACATTTGCAAACGACTTTTTTGTCAACATTATTTAAGAAATATATTATGTATAGAAGAGCGTCGGTGGCTCAATGGTGCGGACTGTCGCCTTTCTACCAGGAGGGCTGAGGTTCGAATCCCGACACGTATTTTCGAATTTTCGAAAATATATGTACGTTATCCGACGCTCTTACGGTGAAGGAAAACATCGTGAGGAAACCTTCATGCACGCCTGCGAAGAGATTCGAAGGTTGTGTGTGAAGTCGTCCAATCTGCACGGGGCCCGCGTAGACGACTAAGGCCTAATCACCCTATACGGGTAGGCTCGTGCCCCTCGGTGGGGACGTTTAATGAGCTGATGATGATGATGGTTATGTATCGATCAGGTACTAATTTATGTTTGTCTTGATTGATAATATCAATCAATAAAAAATGATATACATATGTATCATTTATATTCATAAGTACATCTGCATGCATCAATAGATGAATTTATTCACATATTCTTAAATATTTAAGTTTCGATATTTTTTTGGAATAAATTAATAAAGAAACTTGTAATCAACTTAATCAACATTTTCGTTTTTCACACATAAAGGAAGTTCTAAGGAACAGCTCGCTAATCTTTGTAACCACGTCTTAGTACATGTTATAAGCAAGCAAGAAGAATTCACACCGTGCCTATACAAGCAGTGTATAGGCACGGTGTGAATTCTTTGGTCATACAGCTGTAATTAGTACTCAGAACCAATGGTGTTTTTCAAAGTACAGGCTCGAGATAGCACTTTTTGATCACCCAATGATCGACCAGTGTTAAATTGCGTTACTATTAAGAACATCTAAGCATGATATCGGTATGTTTTGGTGGTATTTAGGAACGCAATCAGGCATATCTTGTTCCAGCCTGTGCAAGAGTAGGGTTTTTTTCGTTGATATAATGCCTAAAGGGAGTAAACGTTATTATATAAGCATAATATAGTCTGTTATAATAATAATAATAATCTGAGGATTAGCAAGTTGAAGTGGCAGTGGGCAGGGCACATAGTGCGTAGAACCGATGGCCGATGGGGCGGAAAGGTTCTCGAGTGGCGTCCACGTAACGGAATGCGAAGCGTAGGCCGACCCCTAACCAGATGGACGAATGATCTGGTTGAGGTGGCGGGTAGCAGATGGATGTCAACTGCTAGGGATCGGCCCGCGTGGAAATCATTAGGGGAGGCCTTCGTTCAGCAGTGGACATAATTAAGCTGTAATGATGATGATGATAAATATAGTCTGCAAATTATTTCGTGTACACATCTCATAGGGTTGTACTCCAGTTATAAGCTGTCATTGTACTTCTCTTACAAACGTGACTTGAGATGATCTGTTTGGGTACCAAATAAATATCTATAAATAGATCGTTAATTGTAAATACTACACGGCACGCTATCGAATCCATAGACAAACAGAATTTCGTTCTTAGTTTAAATTCTAGACAGGAATCACTTAGCAAATTACTCTCTAACTATCATTCATTTCACTAATTCCCAACGTTAGTACTTTACACCAGTGTCAGATCAAAGAACCGCGGCATCCCGCCTCTACGAGTAGTAAAAGCCACTTAAATTATTTCATAGCGGCCGTAAAATTGTCTATTTTGTGTTAAAAACTTGCTAACCATGTTCCCGGTCTGTACTAGTTTATTACAATTGTTTCTAAATATCTTCTGTTTCTCTTCAATTGTTGCAATCCACTGCTGGACATAGGTCTCCCTCATTTAGCGCCAGATATCCAGAACACCCGATTTCCTCATCCAGCCTCCACCAGCGACCTTTCACAAGTTGTCGGTCCAAATACGTCATCTATCGGTACAAAAAAAACAAATCTCGCCCTGCTCCAATTCATATGGCAAATTAGTTTTTCAAATAGCTCGCTTACTTAACGAATTATCTTGGTTAGATCGAAATGGGCGTTTGCCAGGGTGTAGGGAAATGTGTCATCATTTCATCAAACACGTGTAGGGTCAGCTGACAAAAGTTTTGCATGAAAAATTTGTATTTTTTTTATATGCTACGAAGTCAGCAGGACGGTCCGGACGCGCACCTGATGGTAAGTGATACGCCTGACCATGACAAAGCGGCATTGATAGAGATCAATAACTGATGGACAGTTTATTATTCTCCATAAATGCCGCATTGCGTCCGTCGCCGAAGCCAACAGATGATAGGTCTCTCAATACTAATATACTCATATCAGGAAATCCAATCGACATTTACTGGTTTTTTGCTGTCGGTACTTACCGGTTTCTAGGATATCTGCTCCAGTTTCCAGATTTAAAGTTGCCGCCCGGTGCGTTTGCGCAAAATATTATACGGCCAATGTAATTCAGATATACAGGATGGTACAAAAATATTTTAAACATTTATTAATGCGTAGGTATTTTTTATTTAATTTAAGCGTCATTCTATCATACAAGCCTTTATTGAAGTAATAGTTTTATACGACTTTATCTTTATTCCAATTTTCACGGAACTATTACTAATGTAATAAGTAGTTACTAAGTCTTATTGATTCGACAACAAAAATTCAATTATAAACATCATGGAGCTTTAGCTGTAAGTTTAATGTATCTGCGGTGATTTTATGTGCCGGTTTTCATGTTGTGGTTTTATTTTTAATCCAAATCGTTAAACAGAGTGTTAGTATCATAATGATTAAATTAAAAGGCCACCCACGAAAAGACTGACTGTAGCATTTAAAATTGACCGATTATTCGTAGTGCTTAGAATGATGATCATTTCATTTTTTAAATAGAATGAGTTTAGCAACTATTTCAAGTTTTATCTCAAGTCTCTCTGTTCAAAGGAATTCACTTTAAGCAGTTGGTCCCGGCTTCTATCTTAGGATGGCTGGCGTTCATTATAACCTTACAATCCGCATTAAGTCTATGTGGGGAGTTACGACTCTATCTCTCTATAGCGATCCTGTGAGGAAAGACCTACTTCGGAACATTTAAGCAAGGCTGACTTCATCACTCATACCATCAAACTTGCCGGGAAGAACCGACAGACGATGAAATGCCTGGGTGTTTCACGATGTCTCTTACATTGTCTGGATTAAAAATGACTTTATATGAAACTCCCATTGGGATATCTATTAAAATTAAATATCTCGTTGTGATTATCGACATATTACCTTAAAATAAGTTTTTAATCACAAAAAAAGGATGGTATTAAAAGTACGCCAATTCCTCATAATGTCATGAACATTGAATACAAAAATATTTGATAGATCGGACAAAATAGCTTTGTTGATCTGTCAATGAACATCCGTTTTCGACGATCAGCCAAACACATGTAAAATAAATATGTGAATCACCCTGTATGTCGGCAGCTGCGCGACTCTCCCAGTATTTCTCGGCGACTTATAATTAAATATGTTTATGTTATACAAAATATTCGCGGACTAAGGATTAGATGCGTTTGCGCAATATAGGAATCTATATTCGTAAATTGGTATAGGTTGACATTACAATTTAAGTGTATTTGAGTTAAAAAATTAAAGGCATATTACTTGTGGCAACTTTGTTGTTCTAAGTATTTTTACGGTGTGATATGTTTGAACTAAATGTATGTAAGAAATTAATAAAAATATTATTATTGTCGTTAATATTATAGAGCGTCGGTGGCTCAATGGTGTGGACTGTCGCCCTCCTACCGGGAGGGCCGAGGTTCAAATCCCGCCACGTACCAATGTGTTTTCGAATTTCGAAAACATATGTACGTTATCCGACGCTCTTACGGTAAAGGAATACATCGTGAGGAAAAGTGCGCACGCCTGCAACCCGCACTGGGCCCGCGTGGACGATGAAGACCTATTCACCCTATACGGGTAGGCTCGTGCCCCTCGGTGGGGACGTTTAATGAGATGATGATGGTGAAATAAAATTAAAGTCACCGAAGATTTGATGACAGGTTAGCCTTTCATCATCATTACTTTATATACGTCCTCACCGAGGGGCACGAGCCTACCCGCAATGGGTGATTAGGCCTTAGTTGTCCACGCTTGCCCAGTGTGGATTGGCCGACTTCACGCACAACTACTGAATCTATTCATAGGTGTGCGCAGGTTTTCTCACGGTGTTTTCCTTCAAATCAAATCAAAATATCTTTATTTAAAGCGGATAATTTTAAATCATCAGTTGCTATCATGATATTTTTTATGACTCTACCACCGGTTCGGAATAAGTAGGATCGAACCCTTGGAGTAGTAGCCGACGTTTCGACCATTACACCATCGACAAAAATAATTGATATCTACACATATTGGTTCAATAAATCCAATTACATATATAATATGTAATAAATAATTTATTTAGATATGTTATGATGAGCGTTTGTCCAGAGGTCGAGTCGCGCGATGCCAGTAACGATCTACCTATATCAGCTCTGACATCAATGATATTCTGTATATATAAAGGTAGATACGCTATCCGTGCCTCAAAAACGAACCGCCGAAGAGAGTACAGTTTGTTCTCTTTTGTTTAGGTAAATGTGTTCGAAATTCGAAATATGTGTATGTGTGCTGTCACTGCATTCGGAACACTTTTTTCGATTGTTTTGTGAACATATCACGAATCCATACTTTTTTACATCATTGTCTGACATTGATTGAAGTAAACTTATACTATATAAATTAAAAATTAACTCCTATTGCAATGTACTACAATGTAACAACACCACATTGCAACTCAAAAATACTCCTCAAATATAAATACAAATTTTTAAGTCCGAAGCTATTTTAAATAACTAGTTGTTTTTCGCAGTTTTACTCGCGATATAAGATATTGACCCGCAGTAAAACATAACCTAAAATCGCTTCGTTTAAACGCGCAGCTCACGCGAAAACTAACAGACAGACATCCAAATATTTTAAAAAACGTCATTTTGTCTATATATCGTATTACAAAATTCTTTATTGTAACCATATTCTCGCAAATAAATAATTTATTATTGTTGTTACTAGTTAATATAGAATAGATTCATTTGCATGTACTAAAAAACTGCTTTTCAATATTACAAACTAACACTCCTTATTTATATGTGTCATCATCAGCTCATTAAACGTCCCCACCGAGGGGCACGAGCCTACCCGTATAGGGTGATGAGGCCTTAGTCGTCCACGCGGGTCCAGTGCGGGTTGGACGACTTTACGCACAACCTTTGAATCTCTTCGCAGGCGTGCGCAGGTTTCCTCACGATGTTTTCCTTCACCGTAAGAGCGTCGGATAACGTACATATTCGAATTCGAAAACACATTAGTACATGGCGGGATTTGAACCTCAGTTATATGTGTAGATTTACCTAATTAACGAATGTCATTCTACAAAGTGATTATGTTTGTAGGAACCACAGACATCCGAATATACAATTAAACTGGACAAGCCGCCAAGTTTATAGGCAGTCCCAGTGTCGCAATTTCTTTTCGGTTCTTACCTGTGAAAAGTTATTATATTTCTTGGTAAATTTACTGATTCATTGCGATGATGGCATGTTACAATTGCACAGGATGGCATTTTGGAAAAAAACTATAATTTCTTCTAATATTCGTGCGTCTTGACTCGTCTCACAGAGCGTAAACTGGTAGCCAGTGTATGCTCGTTGAGCTTACATTTGTCGCACTTTAAATGCGGCTTGCCCCATCTCCTGTATTGGGAAATTTGTGGTAGGAACATAAATACCAACAATACCAGCCGCATTGCAAGGAATGAACATACCTACATAAGTGCTTGTAAATCTGTTCTCTAACATGATCTCGATGCTCGGATTGACCTAATATTCTTGCAGTCTCAACACATTATATGCAACTCCAACAGAGCGTGTAATATAACGCCTCGTTGAAATGAATTATGATTCCTCTCCGCAAATATCCTGGTGAAATCGGTCCAAAGTGTTTACAAGATTACTTTTACACTTTTTATTGGAAAGGACTTGGCGTTCAGTGGCGAGCACACCATATATGCAAAGCATACCCTGTGCGTCCAGACAACCCGGAGATCGCCAACATATTAAATGATTTCGACTTATTCGCCCATATTCCTTTACAGATATGAATAATCTATCTATCATGGGCTATCTGCTGTCATCAACAGCACTCTCTCACTTCAACCTATAGCAGTCCACTGCTGGACATAGGTCTCCCCCATTTTGCGCCAGATATCCCGGTCCTCCGCTTTTCTCATCCAGCTTCCAACAGCACCCAATTTGACAAAAATGAAAATTATTTACTGTTTTTGCGATTAGTGTCACTCACTTTGCATACCCTACTCAAAATCTCTGTGGACGCCACTGTTGGCATTAACGTTAATGGCGAGTGCACCACTTATCTTCGATTTGCCGATCATATAGTAGCCATGGCAGAATCCATGGAGGATACAGGCACTACGCTCGAAACACTAGACAGAGCTTCGCAACATGTAATGAACATGGACAAGACGAAAGTCGTGTCTAATACCCGTGCCGTACCTATACCGATATTTGTTGGGAGTTATGTCCTCGAAGTTGTAGACGAATTTGTGTATATGGGACAGTAGGACTGTAGTCCAAATGGGTGACCTACCCAACTTGGAGAAGGAGGATTCTCGACGAATCCAAATAGGATTGGTAGCGTTACGGAAGTTAAAGCAGATTAGACAGACAGGCAGACGTGTTTTGGATGAAAATATCCAAAACACCTCAGTGTCTCAAGACGATGGTCTTTGACCAGTATGTTGCCAGTTATGACATAAGGCGTCAGATATGTATATATATATAAGTCGAATGGATAGCAATTTCGTGCCAGATATCCCGGTACCGCATCTTACTTACAGTCTCCACCAGTCATCATCAGCTCATTAAACGTCCCCACCGAGGGGCACGAGCCTACCCGTATAGGGTGAGTCTCCACCAGTACTCTTCCGCAAGTCGGCGGTCCATCGGGCCGGAGGGCGTCTTAGAATGTTATCCATTGTTAAATTCCTATTATTGGTGATGCTAAGTTATAATAAGGAAGACATTTAACGCATTCAAATGTTTGTGCTGCACGGGGATTAAACCCAGATCAGTGTAGAAGCCGACGTCCGAAGCTTAACTCCACATCGGTCGAAAAACAACAGTAACTTTCAGCTGCATTCGGCTTGTCTTCATTTATGACATGAAACGTCGTAAAACTGACTAACCCGTTCTAATTTAGGATTCAATTTTGTTGAAATGAACAAACAAACAAATTGATCTGACTTGTATATTAACATTTGTGATAAGTCAATACATGTGTGAATAACGTTGCCAGTGACCCTGTTTCGCTTATTCAGGGGTATTTTGGTATGTTCAGATTCTTATTAATACTAAGCAATCGCTGCTGCCCGTTCTGTTGGATATGTTGTCCCGAAGCCGCCTCTTACTCGTACGATACCCGTGGGGAGAGTAATTAAATAAATATTCACTGACATTCACACAGCGCCATCTAGCCCCATTTTAAGCGAAGAGCTTGTAGTTAGGGTATTAAACGACTGATAAACATACTTCTATATTTTTTTTATATTGAAAACACCCAAACCATTACAAACAAACATGTTCATATGCACACAAATGTTTTTTCTACCCGGGGATCGAACACGGAACCCTTGGTGTAATAGCTGATATCTTAACCATTAAACCAAATAGGTCGTTAGGTCGTAGGGGTGTTGGTATTCTAATATGTTATTATCACATGGCAATATTAAATACAGCGTCGGTGGCTAATTGGTGTGGGCTGTTCTGTGGATCTGGAGGAGCAGGTAAATGTCTTTTTGAATCTTTGAGATTATATGTATGTTTATCCGATGCTCTTACGGTGAAGGAAAACATCGTGAGGAAACCTGCGCACACCTACGAAGAGAATCAAAGGTTGTGTGTGAAGTCGTCCAATCTGCACTGAGCTTGCGTGGTCGAAGGCCTCTGTACCCTATTCGGGTAGGTCCGTGCCCCTCGGTGGGGACGTATAATGAGCTGATGATGATGAAAACGAATTTAGTGAATAAACAAATTTCGGCGCCGGATGGATTTGTTGTTTTAAATATAATTCCGACGTTATGTGTAATAGCTTTATGGAAGTTCGCAAGGCAATGGCAATGTTTTTGTTATTGAACCTTGTTTTGGGAGCTCGCACATATTTTGTATGATTTATTTATTATTCTTATAACCTCTCCACCTGTCAAGAGGTGATAGAGTTATGATAATGTTCGTATATCGACATTGACAACCACGAAGTTATACGAATAAGATAAAACTGCGTAGTATAAAAATTTTGCACGGCGTAATTTTTCTTGAAAGCAAGCCACAATTTTAAAATTCCAGTTATTATTATATAAGAATACGATCAAAACATGAATGGTACATACTTTGTACCGAGAAAAATAAAATTTTGTATCTAGTAACAGTATCAAATTAACTCAATTAACTGACATGCCTAGGAAGAAAGTGCTGCAAGTATCAAATGTAAAAATAAAATATACTTAGGTGTTCATGTCCTATTTGATACAAAACGTTGAATTTAACTTCGTGTTTGTACTCATATCTACGTGTCTCTTAAATAAATACATATCCACAGACATTCACACAGTGCCATCTAGCCCCAAACTAAGCTTAAGCCTGTAGTATGTAGACTCAACAACGGATAGGCATACTTATATGCATTTTTTTGTTAACATATATATACGTAGAAAACATCCGAAAAGCTAGTGATTAGTATAATAAACGTCATATAATAAACGTATAAAAATATAATAAGTATCAATGATGTTCTTGACGTATTCTTAATTTTATATATATTTTTTAATTCCTGCCCTGATCTCAATCGATATTCGCGAAGCTTGCAATACGCATTTGTTTCTAACATCTTTTTGACTATTTCCTTTAAAATACGTTGATAACAAAACATACTCGTACGTAAGTTCTGATAAGAACATTAAAACGTAGCTAAATACCGACTAAAAACTAAATGGCTGTTTGCTAAATTTAAACATAAACATTTCATCAAACTCATGTATTATACTGTCTGAACTATTGAATAAATATTTTTACAACTCGTCAATTTCAAACGAGAAAATATTGGCAAAATCACGTCGTCACCTAGCGGGCAAAGGTTGTAGTAAATATATCAGCAGACGCGTAAATCGCGATGTATTTCACTTTTTTAATGTTAATGGCCAGTGATGCCAACAATTTTTATGAAACCAACGTCAGACGCCCTCATAAACCGGAATGGTTTATTTTTAATGTGACGTAAGACACGTAAAGTTAATAAAAACACTATAAACCTCTTTGCGTATACTTTAAAACTTTTAAATATTTTCTTTATGATTCTATCTAGGTGAAAAATTACACAGGTTGAGGCTATCCAGCCGTGGAATTCAAATAATTCGAAATAATAAATTAAAACAGTCGCAAATTATGTGTGACGTGGTGGTAATAAGGATTTATAAAAAAACATAAGTTTATATCCAAGGTCTGTCGTTACTGCGCAGGTCGGCAATAAAAAGTATTTTTCAGTTATACAATGTATAATTTAGCGATTTACCTACATACGTAGTAAAGTGAATTTATTAGTATTAGGTTTATAATAGCTATCAACATACGCTGTGAATCCTTTTGGAAATAGCAGCTGCGTCGATGATGAAATACCTATCTCATTAATATAATAAGAACTATAGTATAATTGAATTCAAATCATGTTGGAATAACCAATTTAAAAGTGTATGCAGCGAAATACCATTAATAATGTGCTATATCATCCAAATGTGATCTCTTAGAGCACCTATCGGAAGTAACAGATTTTTTTGTAAATAGTTTTCTCAAAAGACTAGGTTTTAAAAGATAATCCGGACGCAAAACATCCAACCATAACAGACAACTATATAAAAAAGACGCACACATTTAGCATCCAAAATACAAATACACCGACAACAATACAAATACACACAGAAAACAAAAATCTCCACACCTAGACCACCACATAACTTAGCATGTTCAATTCCTAAGTGCGAGTGACAGCATCGATAAATGGCGTTTATGAGTGACCTGTGGAACTCCATTGTCGGTGGAAGCGACAAAGAAGTGACGTGGGAGGAAATCTCCAGTTTCTACTTCGACAACTTCAAGAAATACTTCTCCGTATCGGAGGTTGACAAAGAGGAAGTGCCGATAGTATTCGCTGAAGCTCACAAGATATCATTTAACAAAACAGGCTTTGGGCTCGACTATACACCGTTAAATTTCGTCACTGTCTATCACATAGACTCCAGGAAAGGTTGGTTTAGCCTTTAGAGCCTTGGATTTACGTTTCATCTCATTAAAATTCTATTCCATATATTATATTTTCCATAAATGTAGATTCTTTGTGCTAGTATTTTTGGTCTAAAAATGTTCTTTAATAACCACCATTATTGAGCATGAGTTCCTTAGATTGGTTCAGGCTTATTAGGGAGATAATGTGTTTAGAAAACGACGTAAGTACGCTGATTGATATCAGTTATATAGTAGTTTAAGGCGATCATGAAGACTAACTTGTATAATTACATTAGAATTATATGCTGTGTTATTATTATTTTTTTAATTGAAATATTTTGATGATTGGTGTACCTATATTTGTAATGGGTGTTATACTCGTTAACCCACCAGATTGGCTCTCTCTCTTCAACCTATTGCAACTCACTGCTGGAGATAGGTCTCCCCCATTTTGGGCCAGATATCCCGGTCTTCCGCTTTCCTCATCCAGCCTCCACCAGCGACCTTTCGCAAGATTGACTCAATGGAAGCAAATATGTTTCTGAACGAAATGGTGATGGGAACTATCGATCTATTCCTGCGATTTAGCGTTTTTATATTTGTTTTAGTTTTTATGTATGTTTTAAGAAATCTTGTATCAGAAAATGTGTATCATTTGGCTTCATAGTATCTTAGCTCAACTTTTTTTGTTTTGCTAGCTAACTTTGCCCTATAACGTACGCTATTTATTCATATTTACAGTTATAAATCTTTGTCTACAGCTGAAGTAAAAATGCCGAGCGGTCATATCGATCAGCCCGTCATCGAAGACAATCGCGACGGCACAGTCAGCATCCGGTATGACCCTCGCGAGGAGGGCATCCACGAGCTGTTCGTCAAGTACAATGGTGAACATGTACAGGGTACGTACTTGGAATAAATTAGTAATTTATCTACAGTTCAAATTCCAAGACACATGTCTTGTATCATTACAGTTTCTGATATAGTTACAGTTTCTATATAGGACCGTCGTCACAAAAAATATATTGTTCTTCCACGATAGCCTTTAACTCATCGTCAGTATTTAAAGTTTTTATTTATTTTTTGTTGGATGACAAACAAAGATATATTTTAATTATTAAATAATGTAACAGTATCACCCTCAAGCCCTACATATACTCGTATATCCGTCAACGATGAAGAAATACGCATGTCATTATGTTATTTAGAAACCGTTTACCGTACCGTACCGTTTTCTAGAAATCATTTATTTCAAGTATCGGTAGTTTCTTTTGAAGAGTTATTACATAATGAGTGTTATGTTCTACAGGCTCCCCTTACAAGTTCACCGTGGACTCCATTGCCTCGGGTTACGTAACAGCCTACGGGCCCGGCTTGACCAGTGGCGTCAGCGGAGAGCCCAGCCAGTTCACCATCAGCACCAAGGGCGCAGGTGCTGGAGGCTTGTCTATGGCTGTTGAAGGGCCGAGCAAAGCTGAGGTATGATGAGATTTAGGATTATTACTATCTTATTTCTTGTTCTGTAATCTTAGCTGTGGTTCAAGATACATGATCAATTTAAAAATATTTAGATACTAGTCTTTTATCGGAGGGCAGTTTCATTACTGAATACTAACTTTGCCATATAAACTATGATAAAACGTCTGTAAAACGATCTCTGTGATTTCCGTAAAATGTATATCATTTGAAACAATTATATCATCTAGATAAGTAAAGAAATATTCCATTGTATTCCAGATCACCTGCCACGATAACAAAGACGGCACTGTGGCAGTTTCATATCTTCCAACTGCACCTGGGGAGTACAAGGTCTCCATCAGATTCGGGGACAAACACATCAAAGGATCACCTTTCATTGCTAAGGTTAGTTGATGGAAAGCAGAACAGGTGTCTAAGTGAAATCGCTATATAAATGCAGCAGTTATGACTATGTAAAACACCTAACATAGCTGGTTAACTTACTTGGCTTAGACCAGTGTCAATCAAGTAAAAAACGAATATGGGTAGCAGCTATCGATTTGGAAAATTTGCTTTTTAAATCTTTGGTAGCTGCATGACATTGAAATAAGCAAACACATTACTAATCTACGTGGAATCGCTCCAAAGCGATACTAAAAATAATGTTAGTTAAGGAGTTAATATAGTTAAAGTGCCCTAAAAACCACGTATAAATCCTCTCCTGTGTAGATAACTCAAGTTTCCCTATTTTTTCCAACTGAACACATAAAGCAACTAAGTTGTCATATTTTTGAAACACCTTTGAATTTAAGAAGCCCATTGTTGATTAAAAATATCATTTATTGTTTACAGGTGACAGGGGAAGGTCGCAAAAGGAACCAGATCTCCGTGGGCAGCTGCAGTGAGGTTACGCTCCCGGGGAAGGTCAGCGACAACGATATCCGCAGTCTCAATGCTACCATCCAGGTAAATATGTCCTTAGCCTAAAATATCCAGCACATTTGGCTGCAATTGCCAAGATTTGATCGCGCTAATTAATTTGCTAGTTATATATCATCCCTGTCCACTAAGATTAGATTTTACTATAATTTACCGAATTTAAGTTCAAACCAAAAACTATTTTGAATGAATTTCGTCCTTCGTGACGGAAGCCAAAAAGGAGTGTTGACTACAGTTTCTCAAAAAAGGAATTCTTCTAATTGGGAAAATTAAAGTTATACATATTTTTATAAAATGCTGAATTTGTAATAAATTCGAGTCTTTGCTTGAAATATGTTACTAAAGAGGAATTGTAAATTTGTTTTAGTTATTTTATTAGAATACAAAACGTACAAACCATGAGTTTTGGACTGCCTTTGTTACACTCTTATTGCTGCGTGAACACCCTTTTAGTCACATTTACGTTCCATCTCATTAATTTAGTCTAATTTTTCTTTGTGTTTCGAACCGTATGAAGTTAAAAATAAAGTTTTTACTTACTAACTTTAACATTTGCAGGCACCCTCTGGACTTGAAGAACCGTGCTTCCTGAAGCGGCTACCATCAGGTAACATTGGCATCAGCTTCACGCCCCGCGAGGCTGGTCAGCACATCGTGTCCGTCAAGAAGATGGGTGTACACATCCAGAACTCACCATTCAACATTACTGTGCAAGCGCAGGAAGTTGGAGACGCTAAAAAAGTCAAGGTATGTCAAAGGCCCTTATGTGAATGTAGTTCAGAAGGAGGTAGTGCACGAGCTTGATAACGACTGGGACGTTTTGCACCAGATATCTCGGTCTTTGGCTTTCCACAAACAACTTTCACTAGTGACCTTTCGCGAGTTGGTACATCGGGACATAGGGCATTCTACGCTTTCAAAATTCTGATAATCATCCATACCAGCTTAATGAACCTCAAAGCCTCTACAATGTCTTAAAACTTCATACTCCACACAACAAAACTGTGTACCAAATTAGTTACTGTGTAGAATATTTTCAGAACAATAGGAACTTGCGACCTTAAAAATGAAGGGCGTAATCCCGTTTCGAGGGCCGGTGACGCATTATTGTACCTCTGATAAATATGGCACCACCGCAGCAATGCCCAATATTGCATCAAACAAGGAATTTACAAACAAAGTTCAACTTATACTGTATATTCTTCCATTTTCATTGTAAAAGTGATTTGCTTGGGGCTAATGCCACAGTGTAAATATCTTTAAAAGTTGTTTACCTTCTTTTTAGGTCTCCGGCACAGCACTGAAGGAAGGAAAGACTCACAGTGAGAATACTTTCACAGTGGACACCAGGAATGCTGGTTACGGTGGTCTTTCACTGTCCATTGAAGGTATGTTTACCGTCTTAAGAGCATAGCAGGTAGTCACACACTTCAGTCGATTCGAATCCACTGCCGGACATAAGTCTCTCCCATTTTGCGCCTTATAACCCTTCTGTTGTAGAATAAGGAAGGAGCATATTGGATTCTCATATAAAGGTTCTCGAGTGGTGTCCATGTAACGGGAAACGAAGCGTAGGCTGGCACCCGACCGGATGTACGGATGACCTGGTTAAGGTGGCGGATAGATAGGGATCGGCCCGTGTGGAAAGCTGAGCAGTGGAAATATGAAGCTGTAATGATGATGATATTGGGTTGAATGGTGTGACTGAAGTAGTGAAGTCACTGCGTAATTGGTCACTGCACATGTGGGGTGGTCAAGGGCGCTCGGCTGGTAACTGATGACCTTGTTAAGGTGGCAGGTAGCAGATGGATGTCAACTGCAAGGGATCGATCCGCGTGGAAGTCATTAGAGGAGGTCTTCGTTCAGCAGTGGACATTTAATGATGATGATATGATTTTTTGTTTCTCCTTGAATTAATAAAAAAATGAAATCGTGACACAATGTTTGTTTTCTTCTAGGTCCAAGCAAAGCTGAAATCCAATGTGCTGATAGCAAAGATGGTGTCCTGGCCATCAGCTACAAACCAACGGAGCCTGGATACTACATCGTGAACTTGAAGTTCGCTGATCACCACGTCGAGGGTTCTCCCTTTACCGTTAAGGTACCCTTTTACTTTTTTACTGTACCTTAGTTTAGAACACTTCATCGAAAACATTTTTTTCACCTAAGAAGGCCTTTAGTAATGGCTTGCAACAACTTAACGTTAATCCGTTGGTCCTGGCTACTATCCAAGTTATGAGTGCAGGTTTTCGCACATTGACTCACCATCATTATCATCATAGTCTGATAATTGTTCCACTGCACGGACCACACATCATAGCCATGGGCAAATTGGGCCATAATCCACGACGTTAACGAACACCATCTTAAGATAGTAGCTGGAACCTCAGCTTAAATAATAATTCACCGATCGGTCACCCATCCGGTGATTGACATTTTCGATGGGCGATCATCATCCAGACACGCTAGCTTCCGAGCCCTGTTTTAATCTCCCCATAGCCATGCCGTGTGTGGGATAGTCTGTGTCCTCGAAAACATGCGGGTTGAATAAATCTCTCCGACAGCTTACATATAGGTATGCTAAGCATAGGTTACATAGGTGTCAATGTTGTATATCCTACTAATAAACCTAAGGTCCGGTTTACCCCTCTAATAGCTATTTGGGCCTTTTTATTCTCTTTCTCCTCAGCCTGTCGCAGTTCACTGCTGGAGCTATCTCCTCTATTCTACGCCAGTTGTCAGTATCTTGTTTTGACCAGCTGGAAGAAATTGTATTGTGAATTAAGCTGTGCCTTTGTACGTACACGTCCATGTTTATTGTGTTTTGTCTGATCTGTGTGTGCATAAATTGTAAAATAAAGAAATAAATGACAACATAGCTTCTTCTTTTTGTTCAGGTGTCAGGAGAAGGCAGCAACAGGCAAAGGGAGAAGATCCAGAGGCAGCGCGACCAGGCACCGTTGACAGAAGTCGGAACTAACTGCAAACTCACGTTTAAAATGCCTGGTAAATTGTATTCAATATCTTAATATAAACCTGTCAGAAGCTTCTATATAGGCAACGTTTTTGATTAAAAAGGGTAAAGGGTAAAGGGTGATTAGGCCTTAGTCGTCCACGCGGGCCCAGTGCGGATTAGACGACTTCACACACAACCTTTTGAATTTCTTCGCAGGCGTGCATGTAGGTTTCCTCACGATGTTTTCCTTCACCGTAAGAGCGTCGGATAACGTACATATAATTTCAAAAATTCGAAACACATTTGTACGTGGCGGGATTTGAATCTCAGCCCTCTCGGTAGGAGGCAGAGTCCACACCATTGAGCCACCGACGCTCTTAATATATATTTAGCTTATTATATTCATGAATGATTAAATAATGCGTAAGGAGAAAAAAAAAGTTTATTTTTTTGATTAGTCTTCTACAAATGTACTCCATAAAGTTCTATGACAAACCACTACTCATACTAATGTACTTATTTGGTGTTATGGTTCAGATGTCTCTATAGAATAGAATAGAATAGAATTCATTTATTTGCTCGAATGTAAGATTATACATATTTTTACAATCTCTGGTGTCCTTTACATTCTACCAGTAAAATGGCGTGCAAATATTAATTACTTATAGCTAAATAATAAGAAACAAATTATCATCATTAAATGTCAAAGTATACAATATAGAAATTTACAAACATAATTTATTATTGAGTTTTTCTCTATTACCTAACCTACCAACCTATACCAAGGAATCCGGGTTGAATTCCCGGTAATTACAAACATTTGTGCTTAACATATCTGTTGTATTGGTGGGGTGTTCTATGTATAATTTGTATGCATTTACAAAAAGAAATATAAAAGTATGTTTCTTCGTTGTTTAGTACCCATATTATAGGCTAAATGCTTAGTTTGGGACTAGATGGCGCTGTGTGAATGTCAGTGTATATTTATTTAGCTCTACAGCCCCTGACACCAACATCGTCTTTCCCAGGTATAACCTCCTTCGACCTGGCCGCCACGGTGACCAGCCCTGGTGGGGTATCAGAAGACGCAGAGATCCAAGAGGTGGAGGACGGTCTCATTCCGTCCACTTCGTGCCCAAGGAGCTTGGAGTCCACACCTCTGTCAAGTACCGGGAGATCCATATACCGGTGATTGAGTTCTTAACGATTCGGTGTAGCTAGTACCGGTTCCTGGTTCAATACCCAGGCAGTAGAATCATCAAGTACCGGGAGATGCACATACCCGGTGAGTTGACTGCCCTGATGTTCTATGTGGTCGTTTAGAAGCTATTAAACCAAGGGTTCCGGGTTCAATCCCCAGGTAGTACATAATAAAGTCCAAGGAGACCCTCATACCCAATGAGTTGACTACCTGACGACACGGCTTAATGGTTGAGAAGCTGAGGGTTCTAGGTTCAATTCCCAGTTATTACAAATATCAAGTATCGTCATAAACATATTCCCGGTGAGTTGATAACCCTGACGACCCAGTGTAATGGTTGAAAAGCTAGGACATCAAGGTTTCGATGCCCGGGCCGTACTGCCATTTGTGTGCATTAATATACTGTTTCAATTCGAATTCAAAAACCATTATTAAATATAGGCTTACACTAAGCACTTACCTATTCACTTTAAAATACATACAATAAAAATACAATTTAATCTGAATATAAAACATTTCAATTACTTAAGTACTAAAGTGAAGCAACAATGAATTATGAAAATTGAGACTAAAATGTGTTTTAGGCTTGTTAAGAAAGACTTTAAAAAAAATTGTATTGATGTAAAATCCATAGCTATACTATTATAAATTTGCACTAAAGGCTTTTCATCCTCGGCTCATTATACGTCCCCATGGAGGGGCACAAGCCTACCCGTCAAGGGTATAGGCCTTAGTCGTCCACGCGGGCCCAGTGCGGCCGACTTCACGCACAACCTTTGAATCTATTGCAGGTGTGCGCAGATTCCCCATGATATTTTTCTTCGCCGTAAGAGCGTCGGATAAACGTACATAATCGAAAATTCAAAAATGGCGGCGAGACTTGAACCTGCAACCCCCAGATCGAAAGGCCACCGTACACACCAATGAGCCACCGACGCTCTAACATTGTCTGCTGCTAAAAGGCCTAGATTTCTGTCGATGCTTTTTCTTAACATTGTATCATTATTTCCAGGATCTCCCTTCCAGTTCACAGGGTCCTTTGAGGGATTCCGGGGCCCATTTAGTAAAGCTGGCGGATCCGGCCTGGAGAGGGGAGAGGCGGGCCGCTTTAATGAGTTCAACGTATGGACCAGGGAGGCTGGGGCGGGCCAGCTGGCGATCTCGCTGGAAGTCCTAGCAAAGCGGAGATCGACTTCAAGGACCGTAAGGACGCTCCTGCGATTTCGTACAAGGTTGATAACCAGGTAAGTGGATGAAAACATTATTATATTACATGTAACATTGAAAATTCTGTGTTATGGTTTGCGTTACCTACCCATTTCCATTTACTTTGGTGTCCACAGAAGACCATAGTTTTCCGCTCGAACATAGCACGCGCGTAGTCAATATTTATGTCACAGTTTTCCCAATAATTTATGTATTGTGAGTTTTACCTGTACTACGACACTTATGGTAATTGATATAACACTTTAGCATAACACCACAGATTTCCCAATACAGGAGATAGGGCAAGCCGCGTTTAAAGTGCGACAAATGTAAGCTCAACGAGCATACACTGGCTGCCAGTTTACGCTCTGTGAGACGAGTCAAGACGCACGAATATTAGAAGAAATTACCGTTTTTTCCAAAATGCCATCCTGTGCAATTGTATCATCCATCATCGCAATAATCAGTAAATTACCAAGAAATATAATAACTTTTCACAGGTAAGAACCGAAAAGAAATTGCGACACTGGGACTGCCTATAAACTTGGCGGCTTTTTCAGTCTAAATGTACCTATATTCGGATGTCTGTGCCACTTAAACTTACTAGGTGGTAATTCGATACTGAATCGTCTAGGCAGGTACCACCGCAGTGCCAGATATCGGCCCGTGAAACACGAGTGGTATGCACTTTGTGTTACGGGATGAGGCACTGTACCTAGTGAAATTACCGGTATAAGAGACCTAACATCTGTTGTCTCGGGCGCAGTGACATTGATGGAGAATAAACATTATGTTTATCAATAATTGGTCTCCTCCAATGCCGCTGTCATGGTCAGGCGTATCACTTACCACCAGGTGAGCGTCCTGACCGTCCTGTTCACTTCGCAACAAAAAAAACTGAATGAATAAATATGTTTCGGTAAATTAACTACTTACTGTGTTTGGAACACTAATTTAAAAAATGATTGATTAATTCAGATGTGAAATTCGAAACGAAAAGAGAAAGAGGTATGTTTAGGTGGTGTAGACACTTATAGCTTATGAGTGATGTGAAGGAATACACGAGGATACGATCCAGAATGACTTACCGTGACCAAACTGGGCAGGCTGTGGTCCCGAGCCGAAAGTATAAAAGAGTATGTATGAAAACATTGATGGATGCGAAGAAATGTAAACAAGTATGTTAGAACTACGCAAAGTGAGGTTATATAATCTCTGCTTACCCTTTGGGACCTAGGTGTAGAAGTTTGTATTACTTTAAAAGCTTCGCCAAAGGTTGTTATAGCTATAATAAACATCCACTGATATTCACACAGCGCCATCTCAAGTTAAGCTTGAAGCCTGTACTATGGGTACTAAACAACAAAGAAACATACGTATATACTTTTTATTGTAAATCCATACCATATTATATTAAAAAAAAAATATGTATGTAGTTTATCCGTTGTTTAGTACCCATAATACAGGCTCAACGCTTAACTTGGCGCTGTGTGAATGTCAGTAGATATTTATTATTATTATTATTATACATAGAAAACCATTACAAACAGACATGTTCATGCACACAAATGTTTGAACTGTCCGGGATCGAACCCGGAACCCTTGGTGTAGTCGACGTTTCAACTCTCAAAAGATTGATAGATGTGAAAGTAGGTAAACAAATATGTCAGAATCACGTAAAGTGACGCTCTTTAATCTCTTACCCCTTTGAAACTAAGGTGTGGAAGTTCGCATTACTTTAAAAGCTTTGCCTATGGTTGCTAAACCTATGAAACCAGGGTTACTATGATTTGACACCTATTTCACAATAAATATATCACAATAGATAGTAGGTACCGTATATGGTCATGCCAAAGTCATTATAGAACTATTTAATGGCATTTTTTAAATCATTTTATGATTCATTGAACTAAACAAAACTATCAAACGAAACTTTTTAACCATGCTTCAAGAATTAAAGTTAAACTCACCGCATTTGTATGGAGTGATTTACGCGGCAACGTCACATTTACCAAGCTTGCCAAAACGAAAAACGGCTAGGCGTAGGGTTAATAAATTTACACCAGTATTATCGTGAAGCTATAATCAACAATTCAAATGTCCGCCCCCGCGCGTGGACAGCAACCCTAAAAACATTATAAATACTGAAATGCACATCATAAATAAATCCAACTTGTTCCTTATTCGAATGTAAACCACGCCTACCACACCACTAACCAATCGCGTACCGGCGTCCGCGAGCGCGGCAAAAATACCGCGAACCATTTTGACAGATCGATTTTTTAAATTTCTTTTTTTTTGTTTTTATTTTCTTTCCCGTCTCGAACTGACCACGGAGGACGCACGTTCCTTTTTTCGCGGCAATGGATGTCGCGATTTCGGATGGTCAGTGATTACGTCGATTTACGATACGCGTTTTTGCTAATGAAACTCATAATTCGCGAAAGATTCCACCGTTTTTCTGGTTTCGTATTAATTAGGTCGATTTTATTGATACATTCTTTTTATACTGGCGTTTAATGCAAATGGCTGAGAAAAAATGCTATGTGGTGTACTTATAAAGTAAAATGTATGCCTTAATTCTATTTAAATGACTCTTAATGTGTGTTGAAATTTATTAAGAAATCCTTTATTTTATTTTTATTTGAAAGAATAAACTGTTGATTTTTGTACCAGAAGAGGTTAAATAGTTTCCTTAAACTTTGTGACGAAAGGTTTTTTTTTAACAGAAATTTTCTTTTGTAATATATTTATTTATTTGGGAAACAATACAGTTTCACTCATATACAAAAAAACAAAAAATGTACTATTACAGAAATCAGTGAAGTCTCCACAACTTGATATTCCATAAACTGATCATAAAAAAGTGTTACATTAGAAAATATAATTTTTATATAAATTACCACTCTAGATACAAACGAAAGAGAGAGAAAAACAAAATACATTTATTTTAAGACAAACAAAAAATAAAACCAATCATGTTCTGGGCTACAGCCCATTAGTGCAAATCTAACTTTCCTCTAATATAAATCTATGGAGCAATTAAAAATATCTATTTCACAAAAATGTTTGTTGTAGTTCTACATGCTCTGTGCAAAAATACATTTTGTGCATATCGCGTTCTAACAAAGGGAACATAGAACAGATCACGAGAACGAGAGCTTACCCGAGGGCACTTTATATAATGCAATTTAAAAGAAAAGGAGAATCGATGAGGTTACTAAGAATTTCAAATAGAAATATTTGATCTCTTTCCCTACGTCGCTGTGCCAAAGTCAATTTAAAATTATTTGCAACAAAAGAATAGCCATCTTTTCTATGTATTTGCTTAAGAACCTTGCGCATAATTCTTTCAATTGCTTCAATATAAACACCATATTGGGGATTCCAAACAACTGAAGCATATTCCAGTATTGATCTTACTAGAGAATTAAAAAGAAGTGTTAGGGTGGAAGCCATTTTAAAATCCCTGGCAGTCCGCAGTATGAAACCGAGCATACGATAAGACTGATGTAATGTGGGTAATATGTGCTTCAAAAATAAGTTGATCGAGCTGAACACACAAATCCTTAACAGTAGAAATTCTGCTCAATGATTCACCGTCAATGTGGTATTTAAATTCAACTGGTTTAAGTTTTCTGTTAAATGAAATGACATTACATTTTTTGACGTTAAGAATTAAATTATTATCACTACAGTAGGCAGATAATCTTTCAAGGTCGCGTTGCAATAACTGGCAGTCCTCATGTGTACGTATATTAAAGTGGTTATTAAAGTCAATCATTTTTTTTAAATTATTAAATGTATTTTTTTGGTTATTTCAGTGTACAATAAAGAATTAAATAAATAAATTCTTAGAAAATCACACAGTCGGTGTCAGGACACATAGTACGTAGATCCGATGGCCAATTGGGCGGAATAGTTCTCGCGTGGCGTCCGTGAAACGGGGAACGAAGCGTAGGCCGACCACCAACCAGATGGACTGATGACCTGGTTAAGGTAGCGGGTAGCAGATGGATGTCAATTGCTAGGGAATCGGTTAGGAAAGTCAATAGAACAGACACAGATCAAAAGACTTTTTTATGCATTGGACATTTTATACAATGTTTGTTACCTTTTACACAATTTTGTATATTTTTGTTTCAATTGTTAATTAATTACAATGTTTGTTTGTTTTTTCGCTCTCTGATTTATTTCTGTACTTTCTATGAGGTTTTCTTGTGTACTGTATCTTCTTGTCATTGAGTAGTATTTATTCTTTACCCAATTAATATTTTCTTTCTTTCTTCAACATAATCTCGCCAGGTTATAAGATGACGATGGTAATACAATTATTATTTTTAATACGATTTCTTTTAAAAGCAAAACAACTAACAAACGCATAAGAGATCAATTAAAACACCATTTAAAGTTATCCAAACACAAAAAAAATATAATAAGCCTATAATGTCTTGTTGCATGGCATAGGCATTGTTTCTTTCTCTCTTCAGCCTATCGCAGTCCACTGCCAGATATGTCTAATGCGTAGGTCCTTCGCTTCCCTTAACCAATCTCCATCATCATCATCATCAGCAGCTCATTAAACGTCCCCACCGAGGGGCACGAGCCTACCAGTATAGTGTGTATAGGCCTTAGTCATCCACGCGGGCCCAGTGCGGGTTGGACGACTTCACGCACAATCTTTGAATCTCTTCGCAGGTGTGCATGAAGGTTTCCCCACGATGTTTTCCTTCACCGTAAGAACGTCGGATAACACACACCATTGAGCCACCTACGCTCTTTTAGTTTTTTTCAATACTTTGAAATAAAAAATCAATCGCAAACACCATATAACTATTTGCAAAAGCTTAAGTCATTATAGCGGTGTTTCTAATCTTGCATTATGAGTTAGCCTAACACAAAAAAACGCCGGCTTGGCAGACATTTTTTCCTTTACCCTCAACACAATGGTGACCGGGACAAATTCAACCGGTAGCCAGCATTCCGGGCCGGTGGTGTTTACGAATCATTTTAATTGACCGCTCGTTGGAGATAGCTTTTTGAAAAAACAACGGGGAAGAGCGTCTTGGGTGTGTGGATGGGGGTTCCGTCTATTAATAATACTATAGTTTAAAAAATATATATATCCACTGACATTCACACAGCGCTATCTAGCCCCAAGTTAACCGTGAAGCCTGTATTACGGGTACTAAACAACGGATAAACATACTTTATTTTTTTTAAAATAATACTATTATACACACCCAGACATTACAAACAGACATGTTCATGCACACAAATGGTTTGTACTGCCGGGAATCGAACCCGGAACCCTTTGTGTGCAGTAGACTCTCAACCGCAACTCCAAATGGGTCGTCAAAATGAAATATGAATTTGGTTACCCCAGATTTAACGCGAAGAAGCCACTGACAAAGCTAGTATCTAGCTGTATAAGAATGATTATCTGTTAGACGTAAGGTTACGTAGCTGCAACCAAAGTAAAGTGTGTTATTGAGTTTGAAAAAAAATAGTACATAGCTACAGAACTAGATAGTTAGGTCTCACTTCAGAACGTCTGCTCCAACGGCCTCGGTTTTGCGACATACGTGACCAGCCACTGCCATTAACTTGCTTTAACTTATGCTTGCTTGCTTCAAGGGTTACTCTTAAGCACTAAATACCAATGGACTAAGGAACCTAACGTGGCTACAGTCATCGTGGACAGACACCGCTATGATGGAATGCCACTTTGAGTCAGGTTTTTCTGCGCGTCCCCTCTTTCGCCTTACCGTGACCTGGTGATAGTATCCCGAAAATTTGCTTTTGCATTAGTTATACTTTTTTAATGGTTTCTTTATATTAATGGGTTATTCAGACATCAATTGAAAATGTTTCATAACAACGAACTGAAGTATGACCCATATTAATCTAGATATCGGCTACACGAAGGCTTCCGGATTCGATCCCGGACAGTATAAATATTTGTGTGCTTGATTATGTTTGTTTGTATAAGTCTGGTGTTCTATGTATAATATGTATGTATTTAAACAACAAACAAACAGTGAGCGTCGGTGGCTCAGTGGTGTGGACTGTCGCCTTCCTACCGGGAGGGCTGAGGTTCAAATCCCGACACGTACCAATGTGTTTCGAATTTTGAAAAATATATGTACGTTATCCGACGCTCTTACGGTGAAGGAAAACATCGTGAGGAAGCCTTCATGCACGCCTGCGAAGAGATTCGAAGGTTGTGTGTGAAGTCGTCCAATCCGCACTGGGCCCGCGTGGACGACTAAGGCCTAATCACCCTATACGGGTAGGCTCGTGCCCTCGGCGGGGACGTTTAATGAGCTGATGATGAAGTTTTTTTTTACTTAGGATCTTATTGTACAATCTGTATACCAATGTATACCAAATACCACCGAACATAGTACATACAAAACTTTCGCAATCCCAAACCAACAGAATTGAGTCATTTTTTACTTTCCCATAAAACCAGGTGTAACAACATCGCAATGACATAAATCCCTTCACCTGTTCACGAAATCCTATAAACTGAAGGAAGGGCCCGGGCATCGAACCCGCTCCCGACATGTCAATACCACCACTTTGCATGGGACCTACATCATTATTTGGGGCTGTGTGATTGGTCGGTTATACCGACTGTATCAATAATCAGGAGAGTGATTTAACTAGAGGTTTAGTTTAGGTTTATATCTGATTAAGAAAAGGGTCAGCTATCATCATAATCACCCTATACAATTTTATGATTACCGGTACCTTCAGCTTAATGTGCTCTCCGAAGCACCAAGTCTTTATTGTATTTTAGACAATCAGGTGATTCCTGTAACGTCCTCACCAAACTGGCGAAAAACGCATAAAATAAACTCTTTTAAGGTCTTACTAAACAGTGCGTTTGCTTTGAGATAGAAAAAAAATTATTTGCATCAAATTATTTTTTAATATTTTTTTTTCTGATCATGTCATTATGATCATAAAGGAGACCCTGATTGATAACACAATTTTTGTTGTGAATTTTAAGTACATACACTTTATCAGTGAGTGCTATAAACTATAAGTTATGCTATCAAAAATTATCATTATATTATTGGCGTATGTTTTTTTTTAATCTCTTAATATAATTAAACGTGGTATTACGAGTACATGTTCATGTAAGAAAAGCCTAAGTTTAATCACAGATCTTATGATATGTGTAATTGACAATTCCGCATTGAACATTTGCAGCATTTTAATTTTTTAACTTTAACCAATCCACTCATAGCTATGCTGTGCTGTGCTGAAAGGCCTGTGCTTTGCAGTGGGACGTTATAGGTAGAGATGATAATGATTCATCATCATCATTGTCTAAACTTTTACACATTATTCGTTAAACTCCTGTTAATTTTAACTAGTGTTAAATTAAACCCCAAACTACCCAATTCGATCACACCGGCCCTTCGCTAATATATCCGCAAAACGAAACGCAAAGAAACATTCTAAAAACAAGAGAATCATTTTTTTCCAGTTCAACAAAAACTAACGAAAAAAGCCCAGTTCGGATGTAAATAAATCTGTAGCTACAATATGCCCACCGCGTCGATGCACCGCTCATACGAACGATTCGAGCTAGAGAGGTACCCACGACTTACGGTTCCGTACAATAGTGGTTTTGATTATTAAGGAAAGACAATAGAAATTATATTATTAATGTTACAGTTATTTTTTGGGACCTTTTCTTAAGTACATTTTTTAATGTCATAAGTGTAACACAGGACGGTCAGGACACTCACCTGATGGTAAGTAATACGCCTAACCATGACAGAGCGGCATTGAAGGAGACCAACAACTCATAGACAGTAGTTATCCTCCATCAATGCCGCACTGCGCCTCACACCTGAGACGACAGATGTTAGGTCTCCCATACCCGGTTATTTCACTAGCTACAGTGCCCTCATCACAAAAGTGCATAACTACCTGTTTCACGATACGTTATCTAGCACGGCGGGTGGTGCTGGTGTAATGGCGGAGGTTATTTTCGGAATTTTGAAATGGTTTCACTCATCCTAAAAAAGCTCTAACAACAACTTAGGCTAGAAACATTAACTTCACGAATAGTTTTGAGTGTGACACATTTTTTCGTTAGTTTCCAAATGGCTTTTCGAATGTACCTGAATCTAAAATGCAAAATTTAAATTTGCAACGAGACCCGGGAAGAATATTTGGAGGCATCGTTAGTCGTTATTACAGGATGAGTGACATCTCTCCCGTGCGTGTGTGGTTTTTTTCCAAATTCAAATTGTGTTTTTGCCCTTTTTGTCGATTTTTTAGACCACTGTGCAAATTTATTATTGCATTTGTCGGCCGCTGCAGAGGGTTAAGAATTAGATATTGCTTTTCCGGTCTTCTTAATTGCCTGCTTTCTTTTTATGGTGTTTATTTTTAACCCTTGACACACTCGTGGAATTATTTCGCGAAAATATTTGTTAGGCACGTTAACACCTTTACTCCTCAGTTAGTAACTAGTAATGATGACTGTTTTTAATTACAAATAAAAGTAAAGCTAATAAATTAATCACATATTTCACATACAAATGAAGTTTTTAAAGTAATTTGTTTACTTTTAATATGGTATTTTTTATGGTTTTCATTGATTTATTTATGTACAAAAACATGTCAAAAGCCATACAGATGGAAAAATTAGTACAAAGGCACAGCTTATTTCATGTGAAATTCCTTCCAGCAGGCTGAAACGAAACGAAAGAAAGTATGACATGTGGGCAAGTTTTAGGTATTCATAGGATCAAGTCTATGAAATCAAGACGTCTAAATTACACTGTTAATTATGACATAAATCCTTGTCCCAGGCGAATACCGCATAGGTCTCAAGTTTAACGAGCAGCACATCCCCGACTCGCCGTTCAAGGTGTACATTCACCAGCTGTTGGAGACGCGTACCTCCTGGAAGTGGCCCAGTTCCCCGACTCCGCCCAGGTGGACAAGCCGGCGCAGTTCTACATCAGGTTCAACGGGGCGAAGGGAGAGCTCAACTCAACAGTAAGTAAAACTTACTTTAATCATTATATTTTAAAATTAATTTAATAAATATACACTGACATTTACACAGCGCCATCTAGTCCAAGTTAAGCGTGAAGTTAGTATTGCGGGGACTGAACACTGATAAACATACTTATATATATTTTTGTAAATACATACATATTAAACATTATACACTAGACCATACAAACGGAAATGTTCATGCTCACAAATGTTTGAGCTCTGGGCAATAAAAAATATGAGTATTTCGAATGTAAAACGCAATTATTTAATTTTATAACCTCGAATACATAAGTTTAAAAAAAATCGAATAGTCTTGCGCCACTTCACCCAATGGACTTGGTCAGTGTATTAGATAAAACAATAAAGAATACCAAGTCAAAAATGTAACAGAAACGATTCATCATAGTCCCACCGCTGACCCTCAGTGCGTTTAAGCATTTATAAACTGAAATAGCGACCACAATGCTCTGCCCAATAAACGGCCATTTGATTTATCGTGCGAACATGACGCCGAGTGTACGCGCAGATTTATGATGGATGGGGCCGACTGTACGT